>SKCR01048695.1:0-43975 GCA_019454045.1 Zanthoxylum bungeanum
AAAATATCACGTTAACTCGAGAAATACAGATGTTGAGATAATTCATCATTCTCAAGTTACCAAACCCGGTCTTTGATATATATATATATATCTAATCTAAAGCTAGGAAATGGATGGATGGTGGTAGAAAAGTTACAACATATGGGCATTTGGGACACACAGGAAAAAGATAGTGTTGAAATTACAGATGAAGCACAACAAGTCTCTGACAACTTTGAAGTTCCTCAAAAGATATTTCATTTACCAAATATCCAAGTTACTGAAAATATCACGTTAACTCGAGAAAATACAGATGTTGAGATAATTCATCATTCTCAAGTTAGCGTGGAAGCAGCAAATGAAGAAGAATTTGAAGGTGAAGATGAGTTCGAGTCCTTTCAGGAATCCTCAAATACCGAAGATAATAGTGACTAATCTAGTTAGTATATGTGTAATGAATGATTAATTTTTATTATTATCATGGATGGATGGTTGTTTTTTAATTATTATTATTATTATTATTATATTATTATATTATTATTATTATTATTATTATTATTATTATTATCATCGATGAATGGTTGTTGTTGTTATTATTATTATTATCATGGATGGATGGTTGTTGTTGTGTTGTTATTATTATTATTATTATATTAGACTTTTAGCGTCGATTAAAATTTTCGACGCTAAAAGTCTAATATTTTTGTCAATTTAAATTTTGACGCTACAAGTTAGACTTTTAGCATCAAAAATTTTAATCGACGCTAAATGTTAGACTTTTAGCGTCGAAAATTTTAATCAACGCTAAAAGTAAAAAATTTAATTTCCCCCAAAAAATTACCCTAATTTTTTTAGCAGCCAATGTTTTAGCGTTGAAAATTTCGACGCTAAAATGAAATTATTTCGACGCTAAAAGGTTATTAAAATCCCTAATTTAGTTTCCATTCTCACTCTCTGCTTTTGCGTGCTTAAGTTATTCTCTTCTCCTCTCACTCTTGCTCTTAACAGTGATCCCAAATAGGTGAGATTTATTTCTTTTATTTTGGAACCATATCAATGGCATTGAATTTTTAGTGTTAATGCTTGTTTGTGAAGTAGGATTTTGGGTTCTTCATTTGTTTATCTTCGAACCGTATCAGTGGCCTTGAATTTTTGGTGTTTACTGCTTTTTTTGAAGTAAGATTTTGGTTTTTTCGTTTGTTTAGCTAAGAAAGTGAGAGAAAAAGCATAAAAAATTTAAACCCCAAGCCTTGTTTTAAGGATCTTTGAGATCAATATTATCATCGTTTCATCTTGGTTGTTGTTCTACAAGTCATTTAATTTTTGTTATACTGGTTGCATTGTTGACATGATAATATAGTCCCGTTGATGACTTGTATTGCAACTTAAGGTCTTGTGTGAGCTGTAGATTAAACATAAAATATTATTATGGGCTGTGAAGATGTGTTTAATATTTATTTTTATGTACTAAAATAGTGGTGGGTGAATATCTCTATTTTATTTTTTTGAGTTTGGATGACCTTTTGATTAGGAGGAACATGCTAATTGTTTTAGTATAATGTGTGTTGTTGTTGCATTTTTTTTTTTTGAAAATCAGCACCAATATTTGATTGTAAAAATTAAACATAATATAACTCTAATTCCCTTAATTCTGAATTTCTTACAGAGTCTTACCCACAAATTCCAGAACAGCAGCAATGTGACAAATCCTCAAGATGTGTTTAATGCTATTATTGCTGTTCTGGAATTTCCAGAACAACCTTAAGTGTGTGTGTGTGTGAGAATGATGTGGCCATGTAAGTGTGTTGTGTGATTTAGGCTGTGAGGCCATTGATGTGTGAGTGTTGTTGGTGTTTATGAGATTGTTATGAAATGATGAGTATGAATGTCGTTGCTTGAGGATTTATCGTTGTTTGGTCTTATTGAAAATATTTTTAAGGTGTTTCTTTGCTTGAGGATTTATCATTGTTTGGTCCTTTTGAAAAAGGTTCTTATTGGTTGGTCGGGGTTCAATAGTTAATTTTGATATTACTAGGGAAATTGAGGGTGTAAAACTATAATTCAAGTAGTGCATTTTGATTCTTATTTTGCAGATTGCACCGGGCAATCGCAAACACGCTACTTCGACTCCGTCTACATTTGTAAGGACAGATGCCCCTGTTGGGGTCTCTGCTAGCACATGTGACTCGAGTACAACGAAGGGTCGATGACGCACCTGTGGCCTGGGGTTGGTTAAGTACGTTAAGGCTCACGAATGTATCCGGATAGAGATATCAGATGATGGAGAAAAATAGATCAGACAACATTATCCAGCATTTACCAATGCCATCGGTGCTGTTGCTCGTTATGAAGCTCCCCAAAATTACATTTCTTGGAGAAAGATACCATGGGAGACGAAAATCAACCAGCTCTTCCCGTCGCTACTTGTGAGTAAACTTACAATATTGAGTTTTCGTTATTTTAAATTTATATTTTATACTTAATTTTTACTTGGTTGTTATTCCCGCAGGAGTGGTTTGACATCGATCTGACCAATGAAAATGTCCAGAAGTATCTTGACCACCACATGGGGAAAGGTTATAAGGATTATAGGATAAAAGTCCTGAAACTAGGGGTGAGTAAAACTGGTTTCCCTTCCGGTTCCGCATGGAACCGGAACCTACCCGGAAAAAATCGGTTCCTAACTAAATGGAAACAAAACCTACCCAATTAAATAAGGTACCATATTATTCGGTTCCAATTTGGTTCCGGTCTGGTTCCGATCCGGTTCTAAATTACCCTATTTTAAAATTTTAATGAAAACTACATTTCGATACGAGTCCGAAGGAAAAAATGGGGACCAAATCGGAGTCCGAAAGCTCAAGAACGAAGAAAATGAAGTTTTAGTACTCACCGGGAATGTGCACTTCTCTTCGATAATTAGAGCATATCAGGCAGCAAATTCTGGACTTCTCTTCAAAAAATTTCGTGGATCAATTAAATAAACTTATTTATTTAATTACCCAATTGTCAAATTCTGAAAAATTACACAAGAAATATAATTTCTTGGTAATTACCGAATTGCCTCATAACTTTGCAAATTTATCACTTAGTCCTAAAATTGTCAAAAATAATTTTGGATGATTCTAAATCACTTCTAATATGATTTTCAACATATCAAATACATCAAAATCAGATTTGCAACAAATCCCCAAATTTTAATCCAATGCCGTGAACCACCCAAAATTTTCAATTAATTGTAATTTGGTCCCTTTAGTTCAAAACATGTCAAGATCAAATTCAATCAATCCAAAACTTTACATGCATCATATACATATTATAATGCATCACATATATGAAAATCCCCAAATTTGGAGTGGGTTATGAACCCTAATTTTTCAATTTCATCAAATTGAGCAATTTTACCAAATCTTTAAAATCCTACACTTTAATCCATTCAATACTTCACTAATCTAGCCTCACCACTTTGAAACAACTCTAGAACAATTCTAGGTCATCAAGGAGTGGCTTACCAACTCTAGAATGACAACTTGATTTTCCAAAAATCAAAAGTAAAGCTTTGAAACCATTTCAAGCTTACTTACATGCATCAATCTTTCATCAAATTTCACAATCAAAATAAACACAAACTATAAGAAGAGAGACAACACCAAAGCAACACAAAAGGATGTTAAGCAAGTTAGAAACAATTTTCATATTGAAGACTTTGAAGAAAAACTTACAAAAACATGATTTTTCCAAGCTTTCTTCTTTAGGCCTTCAAGCTTTTCTCTAATCTTCTTTTATGTTTATTTGGTATCTAATGAACTTGTTAAAACCTAAAAGTGAAACAAAACAATATATACCTTCACCAAAATGAGCCTTGGCCGAATTTGATGTAGTATAAAAAATCTAGATATTATTTTTTTGTTTCATTTAAAGTTTCTTTAATCAACTTGCAACTTGAATCATTACAACTTTAATGAAATTCAACAAGTCAATAAAAGTAACTCAAAAATATAACAATTATATTTGTTTAAGGTGTTGGCCGAAATTTACAATAAATGAAAGGAAATTGATATTTCATTTTTAACAATTTAAAATAAGTATCCAAGGAAGTCAAATCCAATTTGACAACATTTTCCTTTAATGTAAAGTCAAACATTTACACTAATAATCATTTCATAACTTTATCATTTGGTGAGATATTTATATTTTAATTATATTAATCATTTAACAATTAAATAATTAAATAATTAAATAATTAATTAAATACAAATATCTCAAATATATGTATTATATTTACTTTAAATATCTCAAATACATATATTAATGATATTTGTCAAATACCTTTATTTGACAATTTATTAATGTGTATTTAATAATATCATATATTAAATACAAATACACATGAATTAGGAAATGACGGTTCGGCCCATTCGCATGTATTTTTCGTTTAACATTTAAACAATTTATAAATAATCACCATTATTCATAAAAGTTGCCATAGTGCTCTATGAGTATATTTCATTAGTGAGACTCTCTAGATTCAGGTATATCCATCACAAAATCCAATTTTGTGTCTATAATTTACCCACCCGTAAATTATGATGACCACAGATAAACTAGCTGAATCATACAGGTCGATGTCATTGCATACGTATAATCTCTCCGTCACAGGTATCCAGATAATCCCAGAGATATAGATGTAAACATCAAATCTCTATAGGTATTATCCCGTCAACGTATCTATTAGAAATCTCTAAATAACATTCGGAACTCACTTCCGAAGTATACTATGGCCACAGATTTAACAGACTGCTAATCATATATGGACTACCTATGCTCTGTACACAGAACTGACGGATCCTATCTTGATACACACATGATATCTTGAGGATCGGTCTACACCCAACGAACAGGCGGAGGTCTGATCTAAATAGATCGGTGACGTGACTGCCATCTAAGTGTGGAGGATGTCTCATACATCCACAGTGGTATCTCAAGTCGAAGGACCACTATGCTACTCAACCCGAGAAGATTCTTATTGACGTTGATGTACCATCCATTAAGAATCTTCGGTGAGTCGTTCAGTGTTTATCCACTACAAACATCTACATGTCTATACGAGTCTCCCCAGACTCATGGTTCATTGGGATAAACTATCGGACCAAGTCTCGATATACGACATGTACTGGTCTCAACGAATTGACTAACCGACCCGTGTTAGTAAATCTTGACCAGGAACTATGTTTGATAATATACATTTAGTAATGACGCTTCCCAATGTCAATTACAAACTAACTTTGTAACTGTGTACTGCATTATATATTATCGGGCCTTTGTCTAATATATACATATCACTAAACCACATTTAGTTTCAATCTAATAGTAATTAGATCGAATACGTATATAAAAACAAGAGGTGTAACCACTAAGTAAGTAATATTATGTAAAAATGGGATGTTCGTATTCATGAATCAGACATAAATACGGTCCGGATTGGCGCTCTGAGCACCAATCCCAACAGTCACGATATACGAGATGTACCGGTCTCAACGGATTTTACTAACCGACCCGTGTCAATAAATCTTGACCATAAACTTTATTCGACAATATACTTCTAGTAGTGACACTTCCCAATGTCAATTACAAACTACTTTGTAATTGCACACTACATAATATATTATCGGGTCTTTGTCTAATATATACATATCATTAAACCATATTTAGTTTCAATCTAATCGTAATTAGATCGAATATGTATATAAAAACAAGAATTAATACCATAATTTAGTAATATTATGGAAAAATGAATTGTTCGTATTCATGAATCAGACATAAATACGATCCGGATTGACACTCCGAGCACCTACCCTAACAATTTCTCCCACTTGCTCTAGTGCCAATCCACGGTATCATATTCACATCTAAATATGTATTACATACGCATGGTCATCAAGAGCTGACCTAACACTCAAGTGGTAGGCAACAACAAGTAAGCCCGCTATAACACATTGAGTTTGTCCAACAAACCTAATCATTTCCCTCAGCCAGCATCATTCATATATTGTATAACCTAAGTTATACATCAATATGACTCAGATGCGACATCAATATTATGCTACTGCTACTGAGTTGTCTATGTATTTAGAGATCAAATCCAAATATTATAAGACAACCGCAAGCACAACACTAATTTCAAAACTTCTAATCTACAAGGTCACTTTGTAACTTCATAAGTCAATGCTTCATAAGTTACAACTAATTTCACTAATACAGTAGAATCAACAATAACACTCCCACTGCATCTTTTCTGACTCTATATGACGTAGACTGTCTAACGTCATAATTAGACTCAAAACTAATTTGATCCTAATGGTTACGGATTATATTCTCCATGAATAAGAAACTCGTTCTTAATATCTCAAAGATAACAAAGAACATGTTTTAAAACACATCCTATGGTCTATAACATATCAAAATAGTTCGTAACAATTACGACTAAATTGTTATTTTTAATCGCACATAATATAGTATTCATTATGCCATCATCCTATAATGCATAAGATTGACTAGACATTCTAATCAATTTCTCTTTCGACAAAGGAATCATCCATTACGAAAGATAAATACTATATACAAGAGACACACTAACTGTCAAACAGTTATATTAATTGTCACACAGATAGTCTTGTTGTGTATTTTATTAGATCATATCTAATACACGACTAATGAGAGTATCTCACAAGTCTCTTGTTTTATATCATATATAAAACTTTATATCAAATATAACAGAGACTACTCTCACTGCTTTCATAGAGAAAAGAAGACTTAGATAAACTTTTTACCTTACAAACATCTCATTATTACATTAATAATGATAATGTCCTTAGGATATACAATACTAGAAAGAAAATTGTACGCTCCTACTGACCCTACTATCGAAAATGTATTCTCTATGCTTTGATAAAATCGGACAATCTGACTGTATCAAAATTAGAGAACACATATAGTAGGGTAGCTCATCTGAGTATACAATAGGCTCTATAAGCTAGTATATGAAACTGTGATCTTAGAAGAATACAAACTTCAGGGCCATTCCAGTACGAACTCTTCAAACAAAGAAATCATAATGGATCCCTTCTTTGAAGAAAACATTCAGGAACGCCATTTTGTATTACTAGCTAAAATACATAGTTTAATAGCAATATTAACCAACAGGTCCTTAATTGTTCAATTAGTGTGACTAGAGACAAGTTTCCTCAGAATATACAATAGATTGTTGAGTATAACCTTTCTCATTGTCATACTATAAAGGTCAAACCTTAATAAGCTCATTTTGCTTTTGTTGCGCAAATAATTTACACATTTTATGAACGATTCATAACAAAAGCTCAATCAAGTTCAAAACTTGATCGTAGTAAGCTATGAACAATCTTAGATCTATGGTTTAATACTAACTTCCGAAATTGATATCAAATATCGCTCCCACTACAAGTTATATGATAATTTTCTTCGATAAGAAAACAACAGAACCATTAAGTATCAAATACTACACTAATGATTCTGACATCCTATTGGACTTATATGGAAGTTTTCTAAGGGTCTTTTCATCTTATTAATTATGTAGTTTCATTTATAGTTTATCACTTTCACATTTAACTTCAATAAGTCAAGTCTTTTCTACAATCGTTAACATCTGATATTACACACCAGGTAATAAAATAATTTTATTACTCGGGATCGTAGAAAATATATTCTATCAAATAGAATACAATATTCTATTAATAGAATAAATGATAAACTTTTACTTGTACCTCCGAGGCGCAAGTACTTTCAATTATATAACCATTATACAAAAGAAAGATTCAAATCTCAAACTTTTCAAGATTCAAATTTTCTACCTATACATATCGTATACGTAATTGTAGAAACTAATGGGACATTAATTAAAATGATGAATTAGTGTTACTGGAGCATATTCCCAAGAGTATTGAAACTAATTCGGTAACACTCAATATCAAACGAATTAAATCATATAAGATTCGATTTCTTCCACTGACTAATTCCATCACAATGGAATCGTATAAGAATAAAATTGAGTATGAATCATATTCATTGAATAATCTTAGAACTAATTGTCATAATTTCATATGTTTGATCATATCAAACATCTTTGAATAATTCAAAGACTCGTGATGAATTTTAAAGATATAGTTTTCAAAGCTTCAAATCAAATATTTTTTAACAATTCAAAGTATTCTATTCGTGTTTCATCAAAACGGATTGAAAGTTCTCAAACTTTTCAAGACGTTCAATATATGTTCTTTCAGAAATGCGTAACTAAGTCATGACAACTCATTAACTAAGTTACGAAGTAAAGAAAACTATCCAAGGCAATTTATAATTCATTAAACTACAAACATCCAATGTATTAGTTTAATAAATCTGTAGTCCAATGACGATCATTGATTAAATGAGATTTAATCACATTCGCGAATACAATATTCATTAAATGGATAAGGATAAGTGGTGTGATCTCGTATCAGACCATTATTTACCATACGGAATAAACATCTAATGCTTATGTGATAAAATCTCATAAAGCATTGTTCTAAGTTATTTACTTAACCGAATATTTTTCT
This sequence comes from Zanthoxylum bungeanum, assembly GCA_019454045.1. Classification (NCBI taxonomy): domain Eukaryota; kingdom Viridiplantae; phylum Streptophyta; class Magnoliopsida; order Sapindales; family Rutaceae; genus Zanthoxylum; species Zanthoxylum bungeanum. The sequence goes on from SKCR01048695.1 coordinate 8,607, forward strand.
TAATGTTTATCTCTATATCAATGACACTACTAGTCATATTAAAATATGTAACAATTGTTTATAAAGAACAAGTAACTATCTAATAGTCGCAAGTTCAAATATCAAATATCAAAACAATCATTAAATAATATTTTAAATAACTAGATGAGAGATATGGTATCCAATACCTATAGTTGTCGTATTGTGAGAATCGATATTCTCTACACACAACTATACACATCTCTTTTCTTTAGCTTTATAATTTGCCTTCAACTATTCACAACAATTTTAAATAATTGATTAGCAGACTGTGTCTGACACACTACCTCTAAAGGTAACTAAAGTCAAGAAATATCATTATCAGATAAAAAAAATACCTAATGAGGTTTTCTTAATGCCAGTCCAGAATCTCGAGACATGAACTAATTCAGGTCAATTCTTACTGCAAAAGAAATTATTCTCTCTAGACTGTTATATCCTAAAACAAATATCTATTTAGATTACCTAATATGACTTAGTAACTAAGTCACTAACTGTACGAGCCAAAATTGGGCCAGGGGTAAAACTGTCTTTCCATTCAAACCCAATGTCAGATAAGGCCCATAGACAGAGATGATGAATACCATAAAGGCCAAGGTAAAGCCCAGTAAAAACCTTATTCCACTTGCAGATAAAGGATTCATACATAAAGCCAAAGCCAAGAAACAAGATATAAACGTACTTCAAATCTTTACCAACTATTTCCCACTTTCCCTCAACATAATTATCCTACTCCACATGCTGTGATTTTTTATCACTAAATAATTATATCTTGAGCATATTGTGGGACTTACCTCCATGTGCCAAATGAAAAGGCAATATTTTTTCGGCCTATAAATTGAAGCAGAGTTCGTAACTCCAGGCATCAAAATTTCATTTCTCTGATTCAAGCTTGACTTCTCACATTCAAGTCTTCTCATTTTCTGCCATAAGCTCTCATAGCTTCCATTCCCTAAAAACTTGTCACCGCCCTCACGGCCACCTAAAGAAAGATAAGGTAATAACAGGCATTACTTTCATATTTTACTTGTTTACTACTCATTTCATACTACTAACTTGAGCGTCGGAGTGCCCCCGGCACCCACCACACCGGTGGTGGAAAGTCTACCCGCTCACTCTACCTTTGTCTTGCAGGATCGCTAGTGCCCCCAACCTACAAATTCTCGATTGTGGACCTCGACCGAAATCCAGCATCCATAATTTGGCGCCCACCGTGGGGCCCTAGCGATCATAGCAGGCGAAGATCTCACATTCTACAATACTCCAAATTCAGTCACTCATGGCTTCAAGCAATGAACAAACACCTTATCCAGTAGCATCGCAGCTAGCCATGCTCCAGGATAGATTGCACGCTTTGGAAGAGGAAAACCAAACCATGCGAAACTCCAATATAAACCTACAAAAACAGTTGGAGTTAATTCCATCCACATCTCAGCATCATAATACCCCAGATCAACCCAACAACCATGCCACTCCATCTAATCTCTTGGGAGCATTCAACGAAATGGAAGATGACAATTCATCAAATGGTGGCGGCCAGAGGAACCTACCAATTTCCCCAATCGACCAAGCACAACAGGTTGCGTCCACCATGAGGAGGGAAATGATGGAGTTTAAAGAAGCAGTTATGTCCAGCCTACCAGCAGTGAAACTACCGATAAAGAAAAGCATAGCAGGAACCATTTCTGACACTCCCTTCTTGGAGACCATCACATCTGTTGAGCTACCACGAAAATTCAGTCCACCGAATATGAAGTTGTATGACGGATCCACTGATCCAGACGACCATTTTATTCACTACAAATACAAAATGATGTCAACTGGCATGGCCGCTCACCAATGGGAGGCTGGAATGTGCAAAGGATTTGGGGAAACTTTAGCAGGTCCAACCCTTACCTGGTTCATCAATCTTCCATACAGATCCATTGAATCATATCAACAACTAGCTGACAAATTTGTGGAGCACTTCGCAAGCTCTTGCAAGCTTGAAAAAACTACTGACGACCTCAATGCTATCCAGCAATGAAGGGGGAATCCTTGCGAAGTTACGTGGCTCGCTTCAACAAGGAGAGGATAACTATTCCAGATCTTCATCAACCAACAGCCGTGGAAGCTTTCAGAAATGGGTTACTCTCTGAGCGTGGACTCTACAAAAAACTAACCAAATTCCGATGCTACACAATGGACCAAGCCATGGCACGAGCCCAAATAGAAATCAGGTGGGAAGAAAATAAGAGGAATAAAAGGAAAGACAATTCATCTAACTTGCAAAATGAAAGAATTCACCATGCTTCCAAACGACATAAAGAGTTCACAAATATGTTGCCAAGTCATCTTTCGGATAAGAGGAATCATCAAAGAAAAGAGCATCAACCCCGCCGTAAAGATTTTGATCGACGACCTCTACCATACAGAGCCCATGAGAGAACTTCAGTAGACAAACCGAGGCTCCCAGACTACAATTTTTCTATTTTCCCAGGAGAATTGGTTTCGGTCCTTAAGAAGATGGGGAGTGAGGTGAGGTGACCCCCACACAACAGAGAAAGTTCCAAAAAGAATGACACCAGTACCAAGTAAATGGTGTGAATTCCATCGGGACTACGGCCATACTATAGCTGAATGCGTAGCATGGAGGTTGGAGGTCTTGGAGCTACTGAACAAAGGATTTCTGAGGGATTTACTTACAGAGAAAGGAAAAGCTACTTTAGCCCGAAGAAACGAAAGAGACGACCAGAGAGACGCTCCAATTCCACCTCCAGCAATTGACAATACAGTGAATTTCATTTCAGGGGGATCAGAAGTCAGTGAGGTTTCCTACTCAGCAGCCAAACGACATACCAGGGCAGTCATAGTAAATATTCCTCACTCTACAATGTCCTTGGAGAGGATGTTTACCAACCTGACCATGGAGTTTCCAGATGACAGCGACTCTTGTAGTATGAATCCACATCATGATGCTTTGGTGATTTCCTTGCAAGTGGCTAACTTTATGATCAAGCGAGTACAAGTGGATACAGGATCTTCAGCCAACATCATCTTTGTTACAGCCCTTGCAGACATGGGAGGAACTGGACTGGAAAAAGTAAACAGGCGAACAACAGTGTTAATTGGGTTCAGTGGTGATCAAAAATTTACCATATGAGAAATAACTCTTCCAGTCTACGGGAGGGATCAATAGGATGACTACTTTCTTAGTCTTAGACTGTCCTTCAACCTACAATCTTATCATTGGTAGACCATGGATTCACGAAATGAGAGGATGTGTCGTCCACTTATCACCAAGTTCTAAAATTCCCTACAAAGTGGGGGATTCAGGAAATAAGAGGAGACATGGCTGCTACCAGACGACATTGAAAGCCAAAACTCATTCTGCATAACAATTACAGAACGGACCTCATTATGTAGAATTGACACGACCTAAATTGAAGAACTTGATGAGGTCCAAATTCATGCAGAACATGCAGATCACAAAACACAAGTAGGAGCAAATCTGGATCCCAAGCTACGAACAGACTTGGTCGATTTTTTACTGAAATGACCCGACCAATTTGCATGGTTACACAAAGATATGACTGGGATCGCCCCTAAGAGGAATCAAATCATCGATGAAGAAGTTCAAAAATTACTGCAGAATGGTGCCATTAAGGAAGTCCAATTCCCAGAGTGGCTAGCCAATGTAGTAGTGGTGCGAAAGAAAAATGGAAAGTGACGAGTCTGTATTGATTTCACAGACTTGAACAAAGCTTGCCCAAAGGATTCATTCCCACCACCTCATATCGATTCAATGGTTGATTCTATAGCCGGACATGAATTGTTAAGTTTCATGGATGCATATTCTGGTTACAACCAAATCCTCATGCATTCAGACGACCATGAGAAGACTGCCTTTGTCCCAATAAAGGTATTTTTTGTTACAAGGTAATGCCTTTTGGCCTCAACAATGCTAGAGCCACTTACCAACGAATGGTCAACAAAATGTTCTCCCAACAGATTGGGAAGACAATGTAAGTCTACATAGATGACATGCTGGTGAAGTCTTCAAAATCAGATCAACATCTAGAGCACTTGGAAGAAGCATTCATCATAATGAACAGATATGGGATGAAGTTGAACCCAATTAAATGTGCGTTTGGAGTTGCTTCAGAGAAATTCTTGGGATATATTGTCACACGACAAGGTATAGAAGCAAATCCAGACCAAATCAAATCCATTCTTGATATCCCCTCCCATTCTAGCCCGAAAGATGTCATGCGACTAACGGGGAGAATTGCAGCTTTAAATAGATTCATCTCCAAGTCGACAGACAATAGTTTTTTGGTCTTCTCAGCCATTAAAAAAGAAAAAAAACTTTTAATGGACTCCAGTCTGTGAAGAATCTCTAAAAGAACTCAAGCGGTACTTGACATCTCCACCTCTGTTTTCAAAACCACTCGACAAAGAAAGGCTTTTCCTTTACTTGGGAGTCTCAGAACAAGCTGTGAGTGCAGTCTTGATCAGAGAAGAAAATGGGACACAATTCCCAGTCTACTATGTGAGCAAGGACATTACTAGATGCGAAGTCACGCTACTCACATATGGAAAAATTGGTGTTGGCTTTAGTAATGGCAGCAAGGAAGCTACGACCCTACATTCAAGGGAACCAATCACAGTTTATTCAGCATACCCTCTGAGGAGCATACTGCATAAGCCCGAGTTGTCTAGAAGATTAACAAAATGGGCAGTGGAGCTGGGAGAACACGACATCACTTACCAACCCAGAACGATAATCAAGTCTCAAGCCTTAGCTTATTTTGTAGCTGATTTCAGTCCCAGCCTAAATATTACAACATATATAGATGTGAATTCAATCCAGACGACATCATCTTGGAAGCTCTCGGTCGACGGTTCCAGTAATAAGAAAGGATGCGGTCTAGAGGTCGTAATCATTTCTCCTGACGGTGATGTACTACAACAAGCAATCAAATGTGGTTTCAGAGTCATGAACAATGAGGTAGAGTATGGGGCATTGATAACAGGTCTCAACTTGGCCAGTGAACTTGGAGCAAAGAAGATAGAAGTTAAGTCTGATTCTCAATTGATATTCAATTAATTGCAAGGTTCATATCAAGCACGAGATCCTCAGATGGCATCCTACCTGCAGAAGGTTAAAGAAATCCAGTCGACATTTCAAGAACTTACGATAACTCAAGTCCCAATAAGTGAGAATTCTCAAGCGGATGTGTTGGCTACTCTTGGATCAACAATGAACGGGGACAAAACTCAGTCTATTCCTGTAGTATACTTGAACTGGCCAGCAATTTGGAAGGAGGATAAGGAGGTAACCTCCATCACTCCAGACGACTCGTGGATGACACCACTTGTGAAATATCTGCAAGAGGGGCCACTTCCAGAAGATAAAACTGAAGCAAAGAGAATTCAGAGGCAGGCCGCAAGGTTCACCTTATTCGATGGACAGTTGTTGAAAAGGTCGTTCACTGGACCCTACTTAAAGTGTCTTACTCATGAACAAGCCCGACATGTGTTGTCAGAATTACATGAAGGGGAATGTGAAAATCATTCTGGAGGACGTAGTCTTGCACTTTGCGCCCATTCGACATGGCACTATTGGCCTTCCATGAGAACTGACTCGGCAAACTACACAAAGAAATGTGAGAAATGCCAAAGGTTCGCCCCAGTTTCACACTTTCCTCATGAGAAGCTAAATCTCATCCTATCCCCATGGCCATTCATGAAATGGGGGATGGATATTTTAGGGAAACTCCCAACCGCCCGGGACAACGAGTCTACATGCTGGCTTTAACAAACTACTTTTCAAAGTGGATTGAGGCAGACTCTTTTCCAAGATACGAGATAAAGAAGTTCATCATTGTTTGGAAGAACATCATATATCGATTCGGCATTCCAAAGAGATTGTGACTGACAATGGCTCACAATTTATGAGCCATCATTTCCAAGACTTCTGCAAAAATTAGGGAATCAAATTAAGTTTTTCAACCTCTCGATTCCCACAAGCTAATGGTCAAGCCGAGTCTTCCAACAAGACCATTTTAAACACTTTAAAGAAAAGGTTGGAAAGAGCAAAAGGATCATGGGCGGATGAACTTCCTAGAGTCTTGTGGTCCTACAGGACGACTATCCGTTCCTCATCAGGAGAAACTCATTTCTCTCTGGCGTTCGGAACAGAAGCGGTGATACAAACTGAAGAGAGCATTTCGTCTCCCCGCTACCAATGGCTCAGTGATGATGCGAATCGATAACTTATGAATTTAAACCTGGATACAATTGATGAATTGAGAGATCGTGCATCTGTTCGACTAGAAGCACATCGACAAAGAATGACCAGATACTTCAACAAAAATGTTAGAAGCAGAACATTCAAGGAAGGGGATTGGGTACTACGAAGAGTTTTCCAGAATACCAAAGAAATTGGAGATGGTAAATTAGGACCAAATTGGGAAGGTCCATACGTCATCACAAAAGTTGTTGGACATGGAGCCTACAAATTACAAACGACATAGGGGAGACAAATTCATAACTGTTGGAATGCGATTCACCTTAAACGATTCTACCGGTAATGTATGTGTGCTTTTGTTTAAATTTGAAGAATAAGAGTAGATTACTACTTCATGTATTATGATTCGACAAAATAACAAAACTCGTTTGTAGATAATCTCAAAATACCATTTAACCATTTAATTGTTCAAACTATTAAAAGGCAACAACATAAAATAAAAATTACAAACAGTTTACTTTTCTGGAACTTCTTCTGGGATAACTTCGGCAGCAACTTTAGCATCAGAAGCAAAAATTTCTTCAACTTGTCCAGCAGGTTCAACCTCCATTCGACCTACTTCTTCACTCTTCTTCTCCGTCTCTTCAACTCCAGCCGCCTCCTCGGCATCAATGATTTCTTTCCCAACCTCATTGGAGTCGACTTCTTCACATTTCCCTTCCACATCACTTCGTTGGAGGAAGAAAGCCCTACAATTATTCGATCATATTCTCGAATCCATTCATGTGGTTCCAATGAGATAGTTTTTCCTTCAAAAATCCTTCATTAGATTACTCATTTCTTTCATCATGGATTCGAGAGCAACCTTCAATCTGCTCGACCAATTCTCCATTCTCAATCCTCACATTGTCGAGCGCATCTTTATAACCTTCAATTGTAACTTCAGAAGTTTCCCTCTCCATCCTGAGAGTAGCCTTCACCTCCTTCAACTCATTCTCCATCTCTTTATTCTTCTTTTCAAACGTTGATTTCAATTCTGCCATCTTCTTTTTCATCGCCGCAACCGACTTCTCTATCTCCCTCTGCTTCCTATGGTTTGACTTGACGTATTGTTGCATATATAAGTTACACTCCATTACCTGAGAAAAATATTAAGTTAGTCATCATTCGACAAAAGTTATAAAACACATTTTTAGTTTATTTACTTACTTGATAAGTTAGAGCCGCAACCTTCTTCATTGTCTCAACTGGGCCAATCTTGGATAACCTTTGTTTATCCTCCTCCAACAAGAGCTTCTTAATGAAATGGTTTAGGCTTGACGGGTCCGAGAGAGCAGTCGACCCTGATGGAATCTTGACAATAACATTATCAATGTCCTCTTCAATTTCAAACGGCTTTCCTTTTTCCTCATTTGACAACATTTCAGTCGACTGCCTCTTAATTGTAGGAGTTTCAGTCGACACAGCGTTTTAGTTCAGGAACCTCAACCTCTGGTTCATTCAATTTAAGCTTCCTAGCCTTCTTACGACTCTTCAACTCATCAATAGAAGACATCTTAATGGGTCCTGACATTATATCCACTGCGCATAAAATTTCCTTTGGAGTTAAAGGCTTTATAAAAAAAAAATTTCGTATAACTCTCGAATCGACCAAGTACAGTAGATGACTGTCAATACATGTTTACAAAGTGCTAAAGGGGTAGATATACCTTCTGATTCGAAGATTTCTTTCCACACTAAAGTAGCCCTTAATCTCTTCTCTACCAAGACGATTCTCCAATCTCGTTGTTCGACTGGAAGAGCAAGAAGAACTTTAGTGTTAGTTATGATCTGAGGGGTTCTGTCAAACAACCTGTTTCGAAACGGACCTGCAGAACAAACAATCAACTTGTTAGCTTCATACGACAATCACAATCATGAGATATTACAAATAAAAATATATGATACTCACTAATTAAACTCCAATACTCTGAGATACGACTCATTCCAGCCGACCCAAACACACCATCACCCCTCACAAAGAAATAATTAGATTGCCAGTTCCCCCTATCATTTATTGGAAGCCCCGTGACTAGGTGTTCCTTCTTTTGACGAAGATACAGAGTATATCTCCCTTTCTTTGTTAGATGCTCCTTTAAGTAGTATGTGAAAACTACATCATTCACCTAAAAAAACACTCCTAGTTCAAAAGCCAAACATTCAATCGACAACAAGATCCTCCAAGTGTTTGGCATAAACTGTGAATGAGCAATCCCATAATGGTCCAAAACTTCCCAGACTAATCTCGGAATAGGAAATCTGAACCCATCGGCAAAAGGTCGTTCATAAAACCCAATCCATCCGGGGATTTTATAGTCTATTCTCTCAGTCGACAATGGTAATTTCAATTCCATAGAATCAGGGAATCTGTACTTACACATAATTTCCCTCAATGATCTTTCAGTCATACGACTAGTAGGGTTCATGGTAGCAAGTTCGTTGGTTCAGTAGTGCTAGCTGTTGACGCGACCAGTCCCGGAGTGATCTGTCTTCACTCGACTCACTTGAGGCTATTTCGACATATTTATCTATTTGAGCTCCTAAGCTTTCTAGGGATTCTCCACTCGACATCTTTCACTCGACAAACATACAAACAAATAATTTCTAGAAAATAGGTTTCCTAAGGATCAACTCATACTCAATTCTCCAAACACAATCCACCAAACAACGTACGATTCAAAAGATCAAACAACCTAATTTGGCTAAGAATAGTTTGAAGCTACTCTATGAACATTCAAAGTAAATGAAGAACACGAAGAAAGTTTTAAAGAATACCTTGGAGCCTTGAAGCTTTTCTCCCAACTCGTAGATCTTTGTGAATGAAACAAATGAACCTATGAGATCTCTCTTATACTACATTTTGGTGCTTCATTTTCCCGCCAAAAGGATGTCTTGTTATTCGCATTAGGTTTTAGTCCATTTAATGACACGTGGAATATCTAGAATCCTTCAATCAGGTATCGTCGAATGGAGAAAAGAATTACAACCAGGCTTGTCACAATTAGATGTTTCTAACTCGCCTCAACATCAAGAAAGTGCTTTTCACCAGTGTCTTTCCCATTTGACACGACAACATCGGAAATCTAAATACATGTAATGTAGTCGTTCGACACTACATCAAGTGAGAGGTTCATATCAATGGTGCTATCACTCGATTCGACATTTAAGCAACCCCTTATACAAGTTGCATAATCATTCGACACCACGTCAAGCGTAAGATCAGTAACCTTGGAATATCGATTCGACACAACATCTATACATGGCTTGACCCAAGATCTACTTGCCATTCGATATAGTGCCTAATGAAATGTAGGTACCATAGTTGTAGCCACTCGACACGACATTCATGGAATTCGCACACAAAGATATTGGCCACTCGGCACAACATATAGATAAGCTTAGATTCAAGACTTCTAACCACCGGATACAACAATAATTTTAACAGACACTAAAAGGAGATTTCATTCGACAGAACAACAATTTCAGACCAAGCATTCGACACGAAATCAATAGAACATCAGAAAGGAAGCAGTTATTTTTCGACTCAACACTCATATCGAGTCAAGTGAAAACCTGGACTTCCTCAGTCCATATGACACATGTCGTATGGAATGAACCCCTGAACCTTCATCTGGTTCAGTCGACCGGGGTCATCCTCCATAAGACTCATGTCGAGTCAAGTTGAAGACCTAGACTTCCTCTGTCTAGACGACACATATCGTATGAAATGAATTACTGAACCTTCATCTGGTTCAGTAGACGAAGAAGACATCTCCCGTAAGACTCATGTCGAGTCAAGTTGAAGACCTGAACTTCCTCAGTCCAGACGAAACATGTCGTATGGAATGAACTCATGAACCTTCATCTGGTTCAGTCGACTGGGGATATCCCCCATAAGACTCATGTCGAGTCAAATTGAAGACCTGGACTTCCTCAGTCCATACGACACATGTCGTATGGAATGAACTCCTAAACCTTCATCCGGTTCATTGACCGGGGACATCCCCATAAGACTCATGTCGAGTCAAGTTGAAGAGCTGGACTTCCTCTGTCCAGACGACACATGTCGTATGGAATGAACTCCTGAACCTTCATCTGATTCAGTCGACCGGGGACATCCCCATAAGACTCATGTCGAGTCAAGTTGAAGACCTGGACTTCCTCAGTCCAGACGACACATGTCGTATGGAATGAACTCCTGAACCTTCATCTGGTTCAGTTGACCGGGGACATCCCCCATAAGACTCGTGTCGAGTCAAGTTAAAGAGCTGGACTTCCTCTGTCCAGACGAAACATGTCGTATGGAATGAACTCCTGAACCTTCATCTGGTTCAGTCGACCATGGACATCCCTCATAAGACTCATGTCGAGTCAAGTTGAAGACCTGGACTTCCTCAATCCAGACGACACATGTCATATGAAATGAACTCCTGAACCTTCATCTGGTTCAGTCGACCAGGGGCATCCCCCATTAGACTCATGTCGAGTCAAGTTGAAGACCTGGACTTCCTCAGTCCAGACGACACATGTCGTATGAAATGAACTCCTAAACCTTCATCTGATTCAGTCAACCCGGGGTAACCCTATTAGACTCATGTCGAGTCAAGTTCAAGACCTGGACTTCCTCAAACACATGTCGTATGAAATGAACTCATGAACCTTCATCCGGTTCAGTCGACCGGGGACATCTCCCGTAAGACTCATGTCGAGTCAAGTTGAAGACCTGGACTTTCATAGTCCAGACGACACATGTCGTATGAAATAGGAGACATGGACTACTCTCGTTCCAAACGACTCATGTCGTGTGCTCCTGAACCTTCCTCAAAGTTCAGTCTACCAGGGAACTCAAGTGGATTCATGTGGAATCAAGTTCCTGAAGCATGAACTGCATATTTAGAAAACGCCAAAAATTATACAGCTGTTCAAAAATGTAAGAGACTTTAGCAACCATGTTGAACCATGTATCGACACAGACGGTAAAAGGTAATGCTTACAGTCGTGCTTTCTTGACACATGCTCTTGTGATTTGCTTCATACGACACACATATAGAAATACTCTCGAAAATCAAAAAGACTTTTTGACTTAGAGAGTAGATGACAAACTGTACGGGCCAAAATTGGGCCAGGAGCAAAACAGTCTTTCCATTCGAACCCAATGTCAAATAAGGCCCATAGACAGAGATGCTGAATACCAGAAAGCCCAAGGTAAAGCCCAGTAAAAACCTTATTCCACTTGCAGATAAAAGATTCATACATAAAGCCAAAGCCAAGAAACAAGATATAAACGTACTTCAAATCTTTACCAACTATTTCCCACTTTCCCTAAACATGATTATCCTACTCCACATGCTATGATTTTTTATCACTAAATAATTATATCTTGAGCATATTGTGGGACTTACCTCCATGTGCCAAATGAAAATGCAATATTTCTTCGGCCTATAAATTGAAGCAGAGTTCGTAACTCCAAGGCATCAAAATTTCATTTCTCTGATTCAAGCTTGACTTCTCACATTCAAGTCTTCTCCTTTCTGACATAAGCTCTCATAGCTTTCCATTCCCTAAACACTTGTCACCGCCCTCACGGCCACCCAAAGAAAGATAAGGTAATAACATGTTTTACTTTCACATTTTACTTGTTTACTGCTCATTTCATACTACTAACTTGAGCGTCGGAGTGCCCCTGGCACCCACCACACCGGTGGGCAGTCTACTCCCGCTCACTCTACCTTTGTTTTGCAGGATCGCTAGTGCCCCCAACCTACAAATTCTCGATTGTGGACCTTGGCCGAAATCCAGCATCCACTCTAACTATCTTGATTTTTCAAGAAAATCGGAACAACAGTTCCCGATGGTTTAGACTAATCTAACAATATCCAAGCCTACTCTAAATCCAGAACATATTCTAGAAATCTGCAACCATAAGGAAAGTCAGAAAAACATATACAAATAATACCCATGCAGTGGATTAGAAGTTTAATTCTATATACACAATAGAATAAAGGAAACATTTGCGGCCTTTTTTTCATATATTACACACTATCTTGGTTATGAATTTTTAACCCAACAGTGCCTCCCACTACTTTACATAATATCGTAATCCCCAACGGAAAACGGGAATCCACTAATTAAATTGAATTCCACTGTGAGAAGTGGACCCCATGAATATATTTCGACTAACAGTTTTGGCACGTTCTCGCCTACGTATATTCACAGGTAGACAACTCATTGTTAATCACACTCACTGTGACTCCTGATTTTGGTCCTGGCCGTTTCTCGTTATGACAGCTTTGGCACGTTCATAAGGAGGCGTATCAAGGTTTCACTTGTCAGTGACAAACTCAAGCTACCGATGTAGTCTTGACAGCTTTGGAACGCTCAGGATTTCCATTTTCACTTGAATTTATCTCTTATCATATAAGTTCTACTGGCGCAAATGAACTACCATCAGCCATAACTGCACAGCTTTGGCACGATACAGCTACAACATCAGGAAATCATTTGCATCCGTACTGACAAGGCAGACCAAGAAACAAGTATTCCTAATACTAGTTACTTTAATGTCTTATTTAAGCGGGGATATTCCTAAATAGAGTTTACTCTACATCAAATACAGATATTAATTTAGATCAATTTCTCAATGGTTTAATTCTACCTGGGAAAACATAACTTAACTTAACCATTAAATTTATGTTATGTTTTCCGTTAGCGTAAAACCAAAACATTAAGAAACATCTAAATTACATGCATGTGAAAATATCAAAATTGGATGATATATCATATATCAAATATGAAAAATGTAATGGATGAAGGATCAGACCTACTCTGATACCATTTTTGTTGGGGTTTTAGCGCGGGCGCAACAGAAGCTTGCGGTTCGGGAGAAATCGTAACTTTAAAAAATTTTAAAATTACCAAATAAATTATTCAATATCCAATATGAATAATTCATTCATATTTCACCTAAACATATTTATTTGATATCAAATAAAGACATAAATAGGTTAGAAATATCGCGAAACTTTTACGAAAACGTTTTTCCACAAAATGGCTTAAAACGTGTTTTTGTCTGAATCAACCAACCAATACACATGAGGGCTGCCCAGGTCAGCCCCAATAGTACTTGTGAAGTTCATGGGCTGCTGCCAAAACAGTGGCCAATTCACTGTTTGGATAGCGGACACTCGGTAAGCCCGAAACTCACCCGGTAACACCGTTTTCGCATATTTCAACTCCAAAATATTTCTGGCAATTGTTCCAATGCCAAAAACACATCCAATACATTTATACAACATAATTTTATAACCAATCACAGAAATTCCAGATCTGATTTGGTAACCAAAAAATATCATTTTTCATGTTTTAAATCCAATTTTCTCAACATTAATCATATTAATATTCACACCAACCAAAGTCACCACAAATGAAGAACTCAAGAACAATTGTAGGAGTTACAAGAGTGGTCATAACACTCTAGAATGGCGACAAGTCATCAATGATAAAATGAACTAATATTACACTAATATATTCAATCAAACTTCACACATGTATTTAGCCTCCAAATCCACCCTCCAAATCAAAATGCCCCAAATATAAGAAATGAAGAAACCCTAGAACTTGTCTAGATGCTCAAGAACAAGAAATAAAATTTCTAAGTTTAAGAGTTATGAAGATCACCTTCAAATCCCCTAATTTCCTTAAATTTTTTTCTTGATTTCTTGATTTTCTTCCTTGTTTCTTCAAAAAAAATTTGAGAGCTTTTTTCTTAGAGAGGGTTCAGCTTTGGAGGTTTCATGAATGAGAAAATAAAATTTTCTAACTTAAAAAACAAGGCCAAACCGACTTTGGAGGGGTAAAATGGTCATTTGGTCATTTTAATAAAATTAAATAATAATAAGTTTTAAGTTGACAAATCCAATTTGTAAACTTTAAGCTTAATAAAATCATGCCACATGTAACCATAATAATCAAACATATTGCATAACAATGATGTAATATTGATATAATTTAATTATATAGATATTTACCATTTAAACATATAAATAATAATTAATGTGATTATTATTTGTACGGGCCAAATTAGGTTCAATGGTAATTTCGACCTCTCGCTTCAGGCCCACTACTAGACGCACCCCCGAAACCCCCTAACCAAACCCCAAAGGTGTAATACAAGCCCAGGCCCAACGAGTTTCAACATCTGTGAACAAAGGATCATCCAATGACCAGTCCATTTAATGCCCAGCCTCATAAACAAGAACCAGCCGTTCCAACCTACAAATGGGCAAATGCACTAAATACCCCTCATGAAGTCGGTCATAACTGACTCCCAACGGACAAGTAATCAAAGAGCAGTAAATGCACATGCACCGTTAAAGGCATGTATATAAATGAAGAAGGGCTAGGGAGAAGGGAGGGGCTCTCCTACTCTTAGCCTAAGAACATTCACTCCATAATTCTTATAATCATCAACCTACCGCCCACACGACAACATACGAGGATCAAGGTAATACCTCCGCCATTGTTCTTCATCTAAATGTGTTTATAGCTCATCTCCCATACTGACTTGAGCGTCGGAGTGCCCCCGGCACCCACCACAACCGGTGGGCAGAACTCCCGCTCACTCTACCTCTGTTTTGCAGGATCGCTAGCGCCCCTCTCGACGAAATCTCAATTATAGTCCTTGGGCGAAAACCAGCGTCTATAATTTGGTGCCCACCGTGGGGCCTAGTGGTTCATTACAGACGAATATCTCTCATTCTACAATTCACAAATAAACAATCACTCATGGCTTCTAGCAGTAATCAAACACCAGATCTTGTGACCACACAGCTAGTCATACTCCAAGAATGATTACGAACCCTAGAAGAAGAGAATCAAGCCATGAGAGGCTCCGATACAACTCCCCGGAAGCAACTAAGTAAATCGCCTCAACGTCCCAATCAACTTTACCAGGTATGTCTTGCACATTCTTTTTTTTAAAAAAAAAAGGGTTTCAGTCGACATTAGTAAGGAATGAGACTTTTATGGATGTCTCATTCGACATTAGTGTATAATCCAAGACTTGTAGTAGGTCTCCCAATTGACATTGTTATGTCACTGGTTAAAGATCACAATGGACACTGCATATATGATGGTTTAGTATTGAGCGATGATTCCACTCGACGCTCTACGTATGAGTCTTGACACTGGTTTTAGATCTCATTCGACTTAAAACGGAAGAAGATTTAACATGAGGCGAATGTCTCACTCCACGTGACACGTATAAAGCTTGGCACTAGACGAAGATTCCATTTGACACATGTACAAGTGTTGTTGAAATAGGATCGTTCCTTTTACTCTAAGCAATTTTCATAAAAACTTATGTTATAAACCCATCATACTGTTTTTAGGTAATCCCCATACGACATGTATGACTCCCTTGGTCTTTCGACCCATGGTTTAGGTACGATCCTAACTTATGTCTAATGAAACGTAGCCTCCCATAGACTTTCATCAAGTTCGGTAGAGTGAAGAATCCAATGGTTCTCCATAAACACCATTCGACCATAGACCCACTAACCTTAATCAAGTCCTAACAAAATGAGGAATAAAATACCCATACAATACACCTTCGCCAGGTCCAGTGGAATAAAAAGTGAAGGCCTCATAGATTTCTATCATGTCTGTAGAGTGAACATTCTCTTAGAACTTCATCAATTCTTGTATTGTGTTGTGTCGTGTGATGACAACTCAAAAAGTCTTTGCTTCTAAATCTTGCCAACGACCTCTGGAGGACCTCTGGAGGAGGGCACACTATAACCCTTCGAACAATAAATTTTTGTTGGCAAAGTGTAGTGAGGTAGACATGGGTGCTGAATCGGGAAGATCTACTCATTTAGGACCATTCTACGTTTTAGAATAACTTCGAGGAACTTGACCAACCAAGCATTCAAGTAGCAAAAAATAGAACAACATTGGCAAAAGCACCCACGGCAGGAACAGAATCCGCGTAACCAAAATTGCAGGAACTTAATGCACAAGGACTAGCAACAGGACAAAAAGAACCAGTATATCCTTTATCAAACGAACCCATCTCAAAAAAAAACCATGAATCGATGCGGTACAAGTATATGTCCGGCTCACAACCTATTTTTAGCATTCCGAAATAAAGTCGCATTGCCATTTCTCATCTTCTTATGCATGCAGTACCCACTAATCAAAAAAGTACATACATCACCTTACCCACAGAGAAACCTTGTGAGTCCATTTCTATAGCAGAAGACTCAGACTACAAAGACCACAAAGCAATGGGTTGTATTGATGAGAAATGTAGGCTTTAACCATTTCCCCTTACGCATTATATCGAAAACTTCCATAACTTTACTTAAATACTCATATTACAACACAAGTAGGTTTAATAGGAACATAATTTATTGAAATAAGCCTATCAGAATATCTAATTGCATAATCTAAATTCCCATTCTCATTAAAGAAAACTACGAGAGAATTCAAAATAGACAGGTCAAGCAGTAACGTTGTTCTGACAAAGTGAAAGAGGCGACTGGGTTGGCCAAATTTTATCAATCTCCCTATCAGAATACCATAAATACCCAAATCAAAGTTGATATCATCGTAGGAGCAAAGCAATTTGTTGTCGCTTGAGGACGATTGAATGGGTAAGGTTGCGGCTCTACTTCAAGTTTACAACTTGTTACTGCCCTACTACAAGTATGGAATAAGAAGCAGCAAGATCTAGGATTTCTGGTTAACGTGCTTTCAAAAATTGCCTCTCAAACTGTCGTAGCAGTGTCCTTACCAAACCTTTTCACCGTAACGAGTTCCTCTCCACAATAGAACCGGAATCAATCACAATCTGAGGAAGTGAAGACGAAACGCCAGATCCGGGAAACATATTCAACGATCCAATTCCCAAACCTACAGCTCCATCAACTGAATTACCCTAGACGACACAGCAACTGCTCTAGGTAGTAGAAGCTGTCAAAACAGCCCTACCAGGGGACACGAATCTTTACCTATTGGGTATCCAGCCCCTACAACCATCTGTATCAATAGATCTCAAACCAAATTCCAAGTCATACAACAATTGAAACAAAAACACAAAATTGGAACAAGAATCCCACATCGATGGTTGCAGGGAGGGGCTTTCAAAACAAGAGAATGAATTGTGTCCCACATCGCCCAGAAAATGCTTCTTCGATAAGCCTTCACACTCAAATCGGTTCCAGAAAGAGCAGCGACAATCGGTTCCTCCGACAGCGCCCTCGAGTTAGCTCTCCCGTCTGTAGAGAACTGGTTTTGGGGATTTTTGTATATTGTCTGAGGCTGTTGGGTCATCAGGGAGACAAATACAGAGAACGTTGGATCAAATTGAATATCAGGTTGAGATTCTCGTACGGCGTCGTTTTGAGGTTCAACTTCCTCCGAGTCTTTTCAGATACAGATTCGGCGACCACAAGCTCCAAATAAGCTTCCTGTACGGCGTCGTTTCAGGAATCAGATTTTCACGCGGTGCTTTCGGGGATAGAATCAGGCAGTGTCGTCTCAGGTTTAAGCTCCAGTGCGACATCATTTTTGCGCGGCGCTTTCGGGTTTAGAATCGGACAGCGCGTGCTCAGACTGAGGTTCATCTTGACGATCTGAAGTACGAAATTGAGCCTGCAAAGTGGAACATATACTCGAGGAGAAATCCATTTGTTGTATCAAATGTGGGCTGAAACACAAAACTCTTATTATCGCATGAATAGCTGGTTAAAAGAAATTACACTTTGCCGGGTATAGGCTCCTCAACGGTCATAATGTAGCGCAACTTTACCCCTAGTTCAGAGGAACCAGTTTCAAAACAGCACATGACACCAGCCCCCTCCATCCACTCAGTTCATGGGCCATGGTCATGTTGGAAGGCCCAGCAAGCTAGATAGAAGCAATAAGTTGGCCCTTCAAACATGAAAAAGTCGACAATTGGACCACATTAAAGTCAATTAATATACTTTTCTCCCACTTATTCGACAAGACAGAATAAAGTTAGGCACTAAGTCCACTCGCACCATCCAATAGTAGTCAAGTGGAGCTCTTTCTTTATTCCAAACTATTTTAACTTCAAGGGCTTGTAGCCCATTTGACAGCAGTCTCGTAAGACCTTCAACAAGTCTGGCAGTATAATAAGGAAAGACTATTTCATAGACCTTCGACAGGTCTAGTTGTATATTGAGGAAATATTCTTGGACCATTGTCAGGTCTGTAGAGTGAATACCTTCCTGGCCTCAGCAAGTCCAGTCAACCGGGGACATCCCCCATGGACTCATGTCGAGTCAAATTTAAACATCGAATTCCTACAGTCTATACGACACATGTCGTGTGAAATAACTCTTGAACCTTCATCTGGTTCAGTCGACCGGGGACATCCCCTATGGACTCATGTCGAGTCAAATTTAGACATGGACTTCCTACAATCCATACGACACATGTCGTGAGAACTAACTCCTGACCTTAATCTGGTTCAGTCGGCCGGGGACATCCCCTATGGACTCATGTCGAGTCAAATTTAGACATGGACTTCCTACAGTCCATACGACACATGTCGTGAGAACTAACTTCTGACCTTCATCTGGTTCATTCGGCCGAGGACATCCCATATGGACTCATGTCGAGTCAAATTTAGACATAGACTTCCTACAGTCTATACGACACATGTCGTGTGAAATAACTCTTGAACCTCCATCTGGTTCGGTCGACCGGGGACATCCCCTATGGACTCATGTCGAGTCAAATTTAAACATAAACTTCCTACAATCCATACGACACATGTCGTGTGAAATAACTCTTGAACCTCCTTCTGGTTCAGTCGACTGGGGGCATCTCCCATGGCTCATGTAGAGTCAACATATGACCTGCATCTGGTTTAGGAAATTTTGAAGACTCCCCTGGTCCATGACCAGTAGTTTTGAGATTGTCATGACCTTCACCTGGTTCAGTCGACCGGGGACATCCCTCATTGACTCTTGTCGAGTCAAGTTGTAGACATGGATTACACATGTCGTATGACTTATACCTTCTTGGCCTCAGCAAGTCCAGTCGACCGGGGACATCCTTCATGGACCTCTATTAGAGTCAAGTTCATTATCCTGACCATCATCTGGATCGGTCGATTGGGTACTTCCCCAATGGCTTTGGTGGAGTCAAGTTCATTATCCCGACCATCATCTGGTTCGGTCGACTGGGTACTTCCCCAATTACTCTGGTAGAGTCAAGTTCTTAACTTGACATTCGTTTGATTCAAACAATATGCAGCATCAACACTCGAGTACACCTACATACCATGGCCCCGTCTCAGTCAACACACGCGTCAAGTACTCTCCAAGCCAATGACTTCTTGACTTAGAGAGTATGGGACAAACTGTACGGGCCAAATTAGGTCCAAGGGTAATTTCGACCTCTCGCTTCAGGCCCACTACTGGACGCACCCCCAAAACCCCCTAACCAAACCCCAAAGGCGTAATACAAGCCCAGGCCCAACGAGTTTCAACACCTGTGAACAAAGGATCATCCAATGACCAGTCCACTTAATGCCCAACCTCATAAACAAGAACCAGCTGTTCCAACCTACAAGGGCAGATGCACTAAATACCCCTCATGAAGTCGGTCATAACTGACTCCCAATGGACAAGTAATCAAAGAGCAGTAATGCACATGCACCCTTAAAGACATGTATATAAATGAAGAAGGCTAGGAGAAGGGAGGGGCTCTCCTACTCTTAGCCTAAGAACATTCACTCCATAATTCTTATAATCATCAACCTACCGCCCACACGACAATATACGAGGATCAAGGTAATACCTGCCATTGTTCTTCATCTAACTGTTTTTATAGCTCATCTCACATACTGACTTGAGCGTCGGAGTGCCCCCGCACCCACCACACCGTTGGGCAGAACTCATGCTCACTCTACCTCTGTTTTGCAGGATCGCTACGCGCCCTCCGATGAAATCTCAATTGTAGTCCTCGGGGGAAAACCAGCGTCTACATTATTATATATGTATTTTTATTTACATTAAATAAGAAATACATATATTAATGGCATGTGTCAAAGTCTCATTTGATAATTATTAATATGTATCAAATCAAATCTTATATCAAATAGAAATACATATTAATTATTAATTGACCGAAATGTCTCTAATGCATGTATTTTTGTTTAATCGTTTTAAACGATTCGAATTAACTCATTTAATTTGGTGAAGTATTATGAATAATTTATATTATTCATAATGCGTTGCCCAAGTGTTCAACGAGTACACTTCATATTGTGAGACTCTCTAAGTTTAGGTTTATCCGTCATGAAATCCAATTTATTGTCCATAATTCACCTACTCATGAATTATGACGATCACGGATAATCTCGCTAAACTATGCAAGTCGAGGTCATTGCATACGTATAATCCCTCCATCACAGGCTATCAATATTATACCGGGGATATAGATAGGAACATCAAACCTAAGGTATAATATAGTCGAATTTAAATTTACGGTCTTTAAATAACACTCGGAACTCGCTTCCGAAGTATACCATGGCCATGGATTTACTAGATCGCAAATACGTACATGATACTTATGCCTTGTGTTGGGGTTTTTGGGCGAAGGGCGCGTCGGAAGCGCGGTTCAGGCGAAATTGTGATTTAAATTTTTTTTAAAATTAACGAATAAATTATTCAATATCAAATATGAATAATTTATTCATATTTCACCTAAACTTATTTATTCGATATCAAATAGCGACATAAATATAAAGGAAACATCGCGAAACTTTTACGAAAAAGGTTTTTCCGCAAAATGACGCAAAACACGTTTTTGACCGAACCGACCACCCAACACTTATGGGGACTGCCCAAGTCAGCCCCAATAGTGTTGGGCAGTTCATGGGCTGCCCAAACAATGAAAAATTCATTGTTTGGACCGTCGTCACCCGGTTGGCTCAAAAGTCACCCAGTAACTCCGTTTTTTGCCATTTTTGCTTATTTCAACTCCTAAACACTTTCCGGCAATTGTTCAACTCCCAAAATACATCCAATACATTCATAACACATTATTTTCATCACAAAATTTCCAGTTTACTCAGACCTGATCCAGAACTGAAAATTATGATTTTTCATGCTTTAAGGATGAAATCAATTAATCAAAACACCAACCAAAATCACCACACATGAAGCACCCAAGAACAATTCTAGGTGTTACAAGAGTGGTTATAACACTCTAGAATGAAAACATGTCATCAAATGAACAAATTGGATACAAATTACACTAATTCCATCCAAAACTACTTCACACATGCATCAACACTTCCAATTCATCATCCACAATCAAAAGCCCCAATTTTTCAGAATTAAATGAACCCCATAACCTTTCTAAATCATCAAGAAACAAGAAACTAAATTTCCAAGCTTAGGGTTAAAGTAGATTACCTTTAATCTCTTGTTTCCTAAGCTTTTTTTTCTTGATTTTCCTTCATTTCTTCATGGATTCTTCAAACCAAATTTTGAGACCCATTTTTTAGAAAGTTTCGGCCATGGTAGAGGTTGAAGAAAGAGAAAATAAATTTTTTAATTTAAAATGGAAGTGACCGACTTAGGTGTATAGGAAGGGTATTTGGTCATTTTTTATTTTAATCAAATTAAAATATAATTAACTTTATGATAACCAATCAAATTAGCACACATAAAGTATAATTAAATCATGACACATGTTCCAATAATAATTAAACAAATTTCATAACATTTATGGAAAAAGTTTAATTAATTAATTATTCAAATATTTAACAATTAAATATCCAATTAATCAATTAATATTATTATTATTATATATGTATTTTTATTTACAATAAATAACAAATACATATATTTATGACATGTGTCAAAATCTCATTTGACGAATAATTATGTGTATCTAATCGTATTATGTATCAAATACAAATACACAATAATTATTAAATGACCAAAATCCTCTAATGCATGTGTTTATCGTTTAAGCGATTAAACGATTCGAATTAACTCACTTAATCCTATGAAGTATTATGAATAATCTGTATATATTCATATCGCGTTGCCCAAGTGCTCAATGAGTACACTTCATATTGTGAGACTCTCTAAGTTTAGGTTTATCCGTCACAAAATCCAAATTTCGTGTCCATAATCCACCCACTCATGGATTATGACGACCACTGATAATCTCGTTAAACTATTGCAAGTGATGAGTGGTATTTATATCACTATTTCCCACTCATTTATCCTAATATTGTTATAGTTTCTTGAGTCTTGTGAATATTTTGATGTGTTTTGTGTTATTTTGTAGATAAATAAAGTTTCAGGACATTCTGGAGGTGATTTGGAGCAAAACAGGAAAAATTGGCAAAAATGGCATTTCGGTAAATTGTCCGCATCGCGACGCCAAGTCATCAGCGTCGCGACGCCTAACTTGCACCGGAGTCTGCTAACGTGCGTCGGGTCAACGGGTCAGAATTTGAGAAGTTTGACTTTGCTAACGTGCGCCGTGACACGTGTCACCATCACAGTCGATATGCTAACGTGCACCGTGCCACGTGTCATCATCCTGCGGTGCCGACACTCACAATTGCCACGTGTGCCACGTGTCATCCACGTCATCATCCACATCAGATGGTCAACCGAGTCAACATACCACGTCAGCATCAGCCAATCACAGCGTGACACGTGTCGCAATCCTACGGTGCCGACAATTGATCTCAGCCGCCTTGCCACGTCAGTGCCACGTCATCGCCACATCAGCATAATAATTGAGCTCTTAGCCGCCTCGCCACGTGTCGCCTTATCCTCCTAGCCGCCTCGCAACGTGTCAAGCCCTCAGCGTGCCACGCATCACTGTTCCAGCGTCGCGACGCTGGATGCTTACCCGCGCCTATAAATTGAGCTCGAGATTTCAGAATTGAGTGTACCTTCCTCTCTCTTCTATTCTTTATAAAAGATAGTTTCTCTCTCTAGATTCTTTAGTTTTTTAGTTTTTTTTTTTATTTTTAGTTTTTAGTTTTGTAAATAATTTTAATTACGTTTTGTAATAATAGTAATTTAATTTTTAATTTTTACTTTTTACAGTTTATACTATTCACCATGAATAGGTAACTTCCCCCAGCTAGGGTGAAAGGTAATTCTTTTACTGTTACTATTTAGATTAATCTCTCTTTAAAATAATATATTCACTATTTAAAATACTGACTTAAAAAGGATACCGCTATATTGGTCGGTTGGTAATTTAATTTTAATCTGGTTTAAACCTGACTAATCAAGGCTACCGCCAGATTGGTCGGTTGGTAATTAAATTTTGGTTCCGCCTTTATGGCTGGTTTATGGACAAATGCTACCGCCTTAATGGCTGGTTAGACTTAATTTGACTTAATCAGGATACCGCCAGATTGGTCGGTTGGTTATATTATCACAAGTTTATCTATTATTTTATGGGAGATATCTAAATTAGTAGTAGTAAATGTAATTCCTTTTACCTTAGCATTTTATGTAATTTACTTCTCAGCTTTTACTTTATGTCTTTTACTTTTATGTTTTTACTAGCCCTAGTTATGTGTTAGTTATCTGGGGTTGTGATGACTTTTAATATCACCGGTTTATAAGGGGTTATTTTATAGTTTGGGTAATTTAAAGGTTACTTATTAAGTTTTAATCTTAATGTTTCTTGTTGTCTGATCACCAATAAGATTGATGTGGTAAATCTAAAATGAACTAGACATAGGGATTTTAGGTTTCAGCCTTAGACTTAATAGCCCACGATCTTCCTTGAGGATAGATAACCCTTTAATAGATTTCCTTACAGGATATGAATATACCTGTCGGGCGGGGTGGGCCGGGGTAATAGCATAATTGGAACTAAATGAATCCAGATAATTTGGTTGGCATAGACATATGGTTCAATTGGGTTAACTGGGTATTTGTGTCTGACCATCGACAGAGGCTTACACATAATTTAGTGTTCCAGGTTAGTAAACTGATTTATTACACAAACATAAATAAATCACTTCATCTTTTAAAAGATATTAGAATGATTCGCAACCCTAGATCTTTGTGTCTTTTGTTATTTTCCTTAGTATTTTCTTTTATCTTTTTATTTATTTACTTATTGTGCAAAACCACATTCAACCAATCAAACAACCATTCTCTTCTCCATTTAATTAGATATTGTAAATAATAGATTCAATAATAATAAAAATAGTAGGAATTAAGTCCTCGTGGGATCGATATTTTTATACTACTTGAACGATACGTACGCTTGCGTTATACGTGTGTGTTTACGCCGGTCAGCAAGTCGAGGTCATTGCATACGTATAATCCATATGTCACAGGTTATCCATATTATACCTGAGGTATAATAAAAATGTAAAACTCGTTCGGTATAATATAGTCGACTTTCAATTTACAATCTCTAAATAACACTCGGAACTGATTTTCGAAGTTATACCACAGCCATGGATTTACTAGATCGTAAACACGTGTAGGATGCCTATGCTCTGTACACAGGACTGGCAGATTCTCTCTTGATACGCACATGATATCATGAGCATCAGTCCACACCCAACGAACAGGCGGAGGTCTGATCATGAATAGATCGATGACGTGACTGCCATCAAAGTGTGGAGGATAACTCATATATCCCACAGTGGTATCTCAAGTCAAAGGACCATTATGCTCGCCCAACTCGAGAAGATTCCTATTGACGTTGGTGTACCATCTATTAGGAAATATTCAGTGAGTCGTTCAGTATTTATCAAATAAACACCTACATGTCTATACGAGTCTCCCGAGACTCATGGTTCATTGGGATAAACCATCGGACCAAGTCACGATATATGACACACTGTACTGGTCTCAGCGGATTTTACTAACCGACCTGTGTTAGTGAATCTTGACCAGGAACTTTATTTAAGGATATACATCTAATAGTGTGCTTCCCAATGTCAATTACAAACTACGTTATAACTGCGCACTATATTGTAAATCCTAGGGTCTTTGTCTAATATACATGTATCACTAAATCAGATTAGTTTCAATCTAATCATAATTAGATACCTAATCGTAATTAGATCGAATAAGTGTATAAAAGACAAATGTGTACATATATATTAATTAGTAATAATATGGAAAATAGAATTGCTCGTATTTATGAATTGGACATAAATACGATCCGGATTGGCACTCTGAGCACCAACCCTAATAATTTCTCACATTTGCTCTAGTGCCAATCCATGGTATCATATGAACATCTCAATGTGTATCACATACTCATGGCCCTCAATAGCTCACCTAGCACTCAAGAGGTAGGCAACAACAAGTAAGTCCGCTTTAACAAATTGAGTCCGTCCAGCAAACTCAATCGTTTTCCTTAGCCAGCATCATTCATATTTTGTAGAATCATAATTCCACATCAATATGACTCAGATGCTATATTAGTATTGTGTTATAGCTGCTGAGTTGTCTACGTATATATGGATCAAATCCAAAATACTATAAGACAACCGCAAGCACAAAACTAATATCAACACTTTTAATCATTGAGGTCACTTTGCAACTTCTTAAGTCAATACCTCAAAAGTCGTAATTGATTCCACTAGTTTAGTAGAATCAATAGTGACACTCCCACTGCATCTTTTTCTGACTTTATATGACATAGACCATCTACTGTCATAATTAGGATCAAAACTAATCTGACCTTATGGTTGCAGACTAAATTCTCCAAGAATAAGAACATGTGTTTCATGATCCATCATATGGTCTGTAGCATATAAAAATAACTCGTAACAATTACGATTAAATTGATATCTTTAATCGCACATAATATAGTATTCACTACGTCATCATCATATGATGCATAAGATTGACTAGACATTTTAATCAATCTCTCTTTCGACAAATGTATCATCTTTTACGAAAGATGAATAATTATATATATATATATATATATATATAATATATATATATATAAGACATATTAACTGTCAAACAGTTATACTAACTGTCATACAGATAGTCTTACTGTGTCCTTTATTAGATCATATCTAATATGCGACCAATGAGAGTTTCTCACAAGTCTCTAGTTTTATATCATATATAGAACTTTATATCAAATATAACAGAGACAACTCCCACTACTTACACAAGAAAAATAAGACTTAAGTAAACGTTTTACTTTACAAACATCTCATTATTACTGTAATAATGATAATGTCGTTAGGATATATAACATTAGAAAGAAATGTTTACGCTCACACTGGCCCTACTATCAAATATGTATTCTCTATGCTTTGATAAAATCAGATAATCTGACTGTATCAAAATTGAGAACACAGATTTTCGGAAAGCTTATATGAGTCTACAATAGGCTCTATAAGCTAGTATATCAAACTATGATCTTAGCAGAATACAAACTCTAGGGCCATTCTATAATGAACTCTTCAAACAAAGAAATCACGACGGATCTCTCATTCGAAGAGATCACTCAAGAACGCCACTTTGCATTCTTTAGCTAAAATACATTGTTTAATATCAACATTAACCAACATAACCTTAATTGTTCAATCAATGCGACTAGAGACAAGTTTTCTCAGAATCTACAATAGATCGTTGAGTATAACTTTTCTCACTGTCATACTATAAAGGTCAAACCTTTATTAAGCTCACATTGCTTTTGTTGCGCAAACAATTTGCACATTTTATGAACTATTCATAACGAAAGCTCAATCAAATTCAAAATTTGATCATAGTAAGCTATGAACAATTTAAGATCTATGGTTCAATGCTAATTTCCGAAATCGATATCAAATATCGCTCCCACTATAAGTTTTAGGATAATTTTATTCGATAAGAAAACAACAGAACCAATAAGTATCAAATACTTCGCAAATGATTCTGACATCCTATTGAACTTATACGGAAGATATCTAAGGCCTTTTCATCTTATTAATTATGTAGTTCCATTACAGTTTATCACTCTCACATTTGACTTCAATAAGTCAAGTCTTTTCTACAATGTCAACATCCGATGTTACACACCAAGTAATAAAACTATTTTATTCTCGGGTCGTAGAAAAGATATTCTATCAAATAGAATACAATATTCTATTAAATAGAATAAATGATAAACTTTACTTGTACCTCCGAAGCGCAAGTACTTTCAATTATATAACAATTATACAAAAGAAAGTTTCAAATCTCAAACTTTTCAAGATTCGAATTTTCTACTATACATATCATATATGTAACTGTAGGAACAAATGGAACCTTAATTAAAGAGATGAATTAGTGTTACTAGAGCATAACCCCAAGAGTATTGAAAACTAATTCGGTAACACTCAATATCAACGAATCAAATCATATAAGATTCAATTACTCCCACTGACCAATTCCATCAAGATGGAATCGTGGAAGTTTAATATTGAGTAAGAATCACATTCATTAAATAACTTTAGAACAAATTGCCATAAATTCATATGTTTGATCATATCAAACATCTTTGAACAATTCAAAGACTCACGATGAATTTAATAGTTTTCAATTCAACACTTCAAATAGAATATCTTTGAACCATTCAAAATATTCTATTCGCGTTTCATCAGAAATATATTGAAAGTTCTCGAACAATTCAAGACGTTCAATATATTCTTTATTAGAAACACGCAACTAAGTCATGACAATTCATTAACTAAGTTACGGAGTAAAAAAAACTATCAGGCAATTTCTAATTCATTAAACTACATACATCCAATGTATTAGTTTAATAAATTTGTGGTCCAATGACGATCATTGGTTAAATGAGATTTAATCACATCCTGAATACAATATTCATTAAATGGATAAGGATATATGGTGTGATCTCGTATCAGACCATCATTTACCATACGGAATAAGCATCTTATGCTTATGTGATAGAATCTCATAAAACACGTTCTAAGTTATTTAGTTAACCGAATATTTTCTTAATGTTTATCTTTTCATTAATGACACTACTAGTCATATTAAAATATGTAACAACTGTTTATATAGAACAAGTAACTATCCAATAGTCACAAGTTCTGATATCAAATATCAAAACAATTATAAATATTATTTTAATTAACTAGACGAGAGATCTGGTATCCAATACATATAATTATCGTATTGTGAGAATCGATATTCTCTATACACAACTATACATATCTCATTTCTTAAGTTTTATAATTTGCCTTCAATTATTCACAACAACTGTAAATAATTGATTAGCAAACTATGTCAAACACGTGACTTTTAAAAGTCACTAAAGCCAAGAAACGTCATTATAAGATAAACAAATATTAATGGGGTTTTCTTAATGCCAGTCAAAAATCTCGAGACATGAACTAATTTGTGTCAATTCTTACTGCACAGGAAACTATTCTCTCTAGATAATTATATCCTAAAATAGATATTTATTTAGATTACTAATCGTGACTTAGTAACTAAGTCACTAACCATCTTGATTTACAAGGAAATCGGAACAACAGTTACTGATTGTTTTAAACTAATCTAACAATATCTTAGTCTACTGTCTTTCTAGATCCTATTCTAGAATACGTAACCATAAATAAAGTTAGAAAACATATTCAAGTAATATGTTATGCAGTGGATTAGAAGTATAAATCTATAAACAATATAGAATAAAAGGAAAAAGAAGCAGAATTTTCCATAAAATTACGCACTGCCTTAGTCATGGATTTTTAACCCAGCAGTGTTTCCCATTACTTTTTCATAATACCGTAATCCCCAACGGACAATGGGAATTCAATAATTAAATTGAATTTCATAGTGAGAGTAGGATCTCATGAATATATTTCGACTCACAGCTTTGGCACGATCTCGCCTACGTATATTCATTAGGTAGACAACTCATTGTCAATCACTCACCAGTGACTCCTGATTTTGGTCCTGACCGTTTCTCGTTATGACAACTTTGGCACGTTCACAAGGAGGCGTATCAAGGCTTCACTTGCCAATGACAAACTCAAGCTACCGATGTAGTCCTGACAACTTTGGCACGTTCAGGATTTCCACTTTCACTTGAATTTGTCTAGTATCAATATAAAACCGGCATGGATAAAATCCCATAACCTACACCCCCTCACAGTTTTGGCACGATCTCGGATGCAGTTATAGAAAGAAACCCATAAACCGTACTACAAGACGGACCAAGAAACATGTATCCAATACACGTCACTTTACAGCCTTATTTCTAAGCGGGGATTTTCCTCAGGAAGCTATACTCTACATCAAATACAGAATTTTAATCTAAATCATTTTCTAAACAATTCAATTCTACCTATAGAAAACATAACTTAATTTAACGATTAAATTTCCGTTAGCGTAGAACCGAAAAGTCAAGAAATATATATATATTATATGCATGTGTGAACATTAAAATTGGATTACATATCATATATCAAGCATGATTAATGTAATGGATGAAGCATCAGACCTGCTCTGATACCAATTTTGTTGGGGGTTTTTGGGCGAAGGGCGCGGCGGAAGCGCGGTTCGGGCGAAATCGTGATTTAAAACTTTTTTAAATTACCGAATAAATTATTCAATATCTAATATGAATAATTTATTCATATTTCACCTAACTTATTTATTCGATATCAAATAGCGACATAAATATAAAAGGAAACGTCGCGAAACTTTTACGAAAAATAGTAAAATGACGTAAAATACATTTTTTAAAAATAAAATACCGAATCGACCACCCAACACTTATGGGGACTGCCCAGGTCAGCCCCAATAGTGTTAGGGCAGTTCATGGGCTGCCGAACAGTGACAAATTCACTGTTTGGACAGTCGTCACCTCACCGGTTGGCTCAAAAGTCACCCGGTAACGCCGTTTTTTCGCCGTTTTCACTTATTTCAACTCCGAAACACTTTCGGAAATTGTTCCAACTCCCAAAACACATCCAATACATTCATAACATATATTTTCACCACAAAATTTTCATTTTACTCAGATATGATCCAGAACCAAAAATTATGATTTTTCATGCTTTAAATCCAATTTTTCAAGATTAAATCAATTAATCAAAACACCAACCAAAGTCACCACACATGAAACACCCAAGAACAATTCTAGGTGTTACAAGAGTTTTCATAACACTCTAGAATGACAACATGTCATCAAATGAACAAATTGGATACAAATTACACTAATTCCATCCAAAACTACTTCACACATGCATCAACACTTCCACCATTTCATCATCCACAACCAAAAGCCCCAATTTTCAGAATTAAAGGAACCCTAGAACCTTTCTAAATCATAAAGAAATAAGAAACTAAATTTCCAAGCTAAGTTAAATTAGATTCCTTTAATCTCTTGTTTCCTAAGCCTTTTTTCTTAATTTTCCTTCATTTCTTCATGGATTCTTCAAACCAAATTTTAAGACCCATTTTTGAGAGAGTTTCGGCCATGGTAGAGGTTGAAGAAAGAGAAAATAAATTTTTAATTTAAAATGGAAGTGACGGACTTAGGTGTATAGGAAGGGCATTTTGGTCATTTTTTTTTATTTTAATCAAATTAAATTATAATTAACTTTATGATAACCAATCAAATTAGCACACATAAAGTATAATTAAATCATATCATATGTTCCAATAATAATTAAACAAATTTCATAACATTTATGGAAAAGTTTAATTAATTAATTATTCAAATATTTAACAATTAATATCCAAATAATAATTAATATAATTATTATTATATATGTATTTTATTTACAATAAATAACAAATACATATATTTATGGCATGTGTCAAAATCTCATTTGACGAAAATTAATGTGTATCTAATCGTATTATGTATCAAATACAAATACACAATAATTATTAAATGACCAAATCCCTCTAATGCATGTGTTATCGTTTAACCGATTAACGATTCGAATTAACTCACTTAATCCGATGAAGTATTATGAATAATCTGTATTATTCATATCGTGTTGCCCAAGTGCTCAACGAGTACACTTCATATTGTGGGACTCTCTAAGTTTAGGTTTATCCGTCACGAAATCCAATTTCGTGTCCATAATCCACCCACTCATGGATTATGACGACCACGTATAATCTCGCTAAACTATGCAAGTCGAGGTCTCCGTCACAGGCTATCCATATTATATATGGGGTATAGATAAAAACGTCAAACTCATTCGGTATAATATAGTCGACTTTCAATTTACGATCTCTAAATAACTCTCAGAACTGATTTTCGAAGTTATACCACGGCCATGGATTTACTAGATCGTAAACACGTGTATGATGCATATGCTCTGTATACAGGACTAACAGATCCTCTCTTAATACGTACATGATATCATGAGCATCAGTCCACACCCAACGAACAGGCGGAGGTCTGATCATAAATAGATCGGTGACGTGACAGCCATCAAAGTGTGGAGGATAACTCATATATCCCACAGTGGTATCTCAAGTCAAATGACCACTATGCTCGCCCAACTCGAGAAGATTCCTATTGACGTTGATGTATTATCTATTAGGAAATCTTCAGTGAGTCGTTCAGTGTTTATCAAATAAACACCTACATGTCTATACGAGTCTCCCGAGACTCATAGTTCATTGGGATAAACCATCGGACCAAGTCACGATATACGACATGTACTGGTATTAACGGATTTTGCTAACCGACCCTTGTTAGTGAATCTTGACCATGAACTTTATTTAAGGATATACATCTAATAGTGTGCTTCCCAATGTCAATTACAAACTACGTTGTAACTGCGCACTATATTGTAAATCATAGGGTCTTTGTCTAATATACATGTATCACTAAACCAGATTTAGTTTTAATCTAATTATAATTAGATACCTAATCGTAATTAGATCGAATAAGTGTATAAAAGACAAGGGTGCTATCATTAAATTATTAATATTATGGAAAATAGAATTGTTCGTATTTATGAATTGGACATAAATATGATCTGGATTGGCACTCTAAACCCTAACACCTTGTATACAGGACTGACGGATTCTATCTGATACTCACAGGATATCATGAGCATTAGTCCACACTCAACGAACATGTGGAGGTATGATCTAAATAAATCGATGATGTGACTACCATCAAAGTGTGGAGGATATTTCTTATATCCACAGTGGTATCTCAAGTCGAAAGATCAATATGCTACTCGACTCGAGAAGATTTCTATTGACGTTGGTGTATCATCTATTAGAAAATCTTTGGTGAGTCGTTCAATGTTATTAAATAAACACCTACACGTCTATACGAGTCTCCCAAGACTCATAGTTCATTGGGATAAACCATCGGACCAAGTCACGATATACGACATGTACTGGTCTCAGCGGATTTTACTAACCGACCCGTGCCAGTAAATTTTGACCAGAAACTTTATTCGATAATATACTTCTGGTAGTGACACTTCCCAATGTAAATTACAAACTACTTTGTAATTGTGCACTACATAGTATATTATCGGGTCTTTGTCTAATATATACATATCACTAAACCATATTTAGTTTCAATCTAATCGTAATTAGATCGAATATGTATATAAAAACAAGAAGAACTACCATAATTTAGTAATATTATAGATAAAGGAATTGTTCGTATTCATGAATCGGATATAAATACGATTCGGATTGGCACTCTGAACACCAACCCTAATAATTTATTCAAACGGTTAATAAGGAGTAGGACTGTAGGAATGTAGGATTTCAAGACAAATCAGTATTTTTCATGAAAATATATATCACATAACATCACTATTTATGTTATTTATTTAGTAAATT
The DNA here is from genome assembly GCA_019454045.1 of Zanthoxylum bungeanum. Classification (NCBI taxonomy): domain Eukaryota; kingdom Viridiplantae; phylum Streptophyta; class Magnoliopsida; order Sapindales; family Rutaceae; genus Zanthoxylum; species Zanthoxylum bungeanum. Next base: position 41,742 of record SKCR01048695.1, read on the forward strand.
CATAATATTTTATTAGATTATTATATCGATAATGTGACACCACATTTTCATGGTAAATTATTTTTTGGAATCGTTAGAAATTCCGCCGCCAAACCACTTTTTCCGAGTTTAAGTGAAGTAGATAAAATCATCGGATGTCCCAAACTCTTATAAAAAATACACTTCATGGATTCAAATGTAAGACCATCAAATAAAATCATGAACTCTACATCACCAAACCACCTTAATCATGGTAAATTTTTACGAAAGCACAACATAGCAAAATGAGTAACGGAACGGGCGAGAAAGTAGTTAGAAAATTCTTAAGAACCATTCATTTGACTTATTCTCCTTCCTTTCAGAGTTTCTTATTCTTAGGCAGACCGTATTCATAGCAAGCGGTTCACAATCACAACAACGTATCAAACTCAATCCAATCACAATCTTTTCAAAACGAATAGAAGTAACCAAGAAACAAACAAACCCCAGATAGGAAAAAAAATTGAAATTGAATTAATTTTCAATTTCAATTTCAACTTTTCTTTCTTCTTCTTGGAATTTTCTCAGGAAAATTTAAAAGATCATTGAAATTATTCATGCATATACACACACACACACATATATATATATATTCTTGTAGCATTATAAATATGGAGAAGGTGGAATGCAGATTTGAGGACGCAAGAGCAGTGACAGAGTTGCCATCAACAACATTAAAAACAACGACGACGACGACGACAAATACAATGACGCCTTTGTCCTTGATCGTGGGGGCGTTTGAAGAACTCGTGGAGTTTCTGAATTCTAGGAACAGCAAGGGCTCCAAAACTGATCTTCGGTTGGATGTTTTATGTGAAGCTTGTTCGTTGGTTTCTGTTTTGTTTAATTGTCTTGGCCTCGCTTTTAAATTCGCCGAGATGGAGTACATCGCCAAGGTTTTTTTTTTTTTTAGTCATTTATTTGCATTAAAATATTATTTTGTTTTGCATAATGCTGAGAATCAGAGCTATACAGATTAGATTTCGATTATTTGTAGATGGGAATATGTGTCGGAGTTGAAGGAAAGTCTCCTAGGCCTAGATATGGCAATTGGTTGGGATAGATCGAATTTTGATAACTCTGGTCTTGTCTCATCCCAATTATGAAATAAGAACGAAAAAAGATTTCGAATCTATATCTATTTTTGATTGGGATGAAAAATTCATCTCGAATTCATGTTTTGGTTTCAAATATGGTCACGGTCTCATTTTTGACAATTCAACATTCCATATTGGCATAAGTATCGAAAAAGGCCTATGTGATCATCTCTGAAACCATTAGATCTACATGTACATTTGAGCAAACCTCGAGTCTGTCACTCTGAATTTATCATGTCTGCAGTTCATATGGGTTCCTCTTATTCACATTATAACTGGCATTTCGGCTTGCCTTTTGATGTTATTATATTCACAAATGATCTATATGTAATTGTCCTAGTAATCTCTGTTTTGTAATTTTAATATCTCCTTTATGCTAAATACTGTGGGTCTAATTCTAATCCATGATAAATTCAGGTACAAGATCTTGTGGAAGCATCAAAGAGATATGACACTTTACATGATATACTTGATCTGGATATCGCGAATGACACTGTGAAAGCACAAGGAAGCCATTCACGAAATCTTCGACGAGTCAGGCAGGGCCTTGACCTCATCCGAGCTTTATTTGAGCAATTCTTGTCGACCAAGTATGCTCTGCCCCCTTCATTGTTACATCTCTACTTATGTCCTGCATTATAGAAAAAAATGTAACAAACCTGTTATTCTTTGAAACATTTATCACTACGACATTAGTGATTGGTGATGAAAATGGATATCATCTAGACATTATGTGCACTCGATTGAAGTTGAAAGTATTAGCATGTACTGTCAGATATATCTCGACAATGTGGTTGAAACTTGAAAGATCATTGTAAGATCTGGCCTAACTAGACAAATATTATCCGCTTGGACACTCACACACCAGGAAAAGCCCACCAAAAAGGGTACTTATAAAGACATGCCCATCCATCCCTTGGAGGCCAACGTCCTCATTGACACATTGGTTGGGAGCTGACTCTAATACCATTTGTAAGGTCTTCACTACGACAACCCGAGGATTGGGCTAGTAATGTGGCGCTCACGATTTTGTTTTTGGTATGGGGTTAAGCTCACCCAAAAGACTTCTAATTGTTTGAAGAAATCCTTACTTATAAGCATATGTCCAAGCTCTATCCC
>SKCR01048696.1:0-40236 GCA_019454045.1 Zanthoxylum bungeanum
ATATTCTCTCTCTTAATTAATCTCAGATTAATATTGTTCGAGTCAAACATCATCGGTGAATCTTTGGGATGCGACCCAAGAGATCCCTGGATATGTTGGTAGTAAATTCGGTCATCGGACTATATGAATACGTGCGTATCCAGTACCACGTCTTTACCGATTTACAAGACATGGTTGACTTCTAGCAAAGCACCGTGCCTACCCAATTCTCCAGAAATATTCTGCCACGGAATACATGATCTTTGTCAGGCGTAGTATACGTAGTATTGCGTATTGCGATCTAGTATCAGATGTCACATGCAAGGCCTGAGGCTGGAGTGTGTTCTCTGCCCCGTACGAAGCATATATCGGATCACCAGCAACTAGTCTCTTTATGATCGGAAAGTCATGACCTAGTCATACTTCCCCAATGGCTATAGCACTTAGAGTACCAGTTCTGTATCCCTGCGTGATCATCATCTCCATATGACTGAAGTGATACTTCCATCTTGACATCACATCCAATACACTACGATTCTCAATATACCCAGAAGAGGCGTACACAGAACCTGTTAAAGCCCTGGACGACCAAAACCAAAGTATATTGATTGTCACAAGTATTAGCGATGCAAGTCTCAGGTTAAGACCAAATACACCTACCCTGATTCGGATTCCCATAGACACATAGTCATACTACCAATGAGATTCTGAGGGGTCTATCCAGAGCGAAGCTGTTTCCGTACCATCGGTAAACAGAACCTCCTATTACACTTGCATGAGTATCAAATACCCAAAGATATGAGAACTATGCTGTTATGCTTCTATAACACGCACAAGTGTAATACTAGCCTATTCCGCATTATCGATGTCCAGTCTCGATAATACTACGACTAGGGATATTTAATGATTAAACCTTTGTGGATTAATATTATCTCATATCGTATTAATCCAGAACTAATCATAAGGACTTTTATCATTTATATATCCAGGTAATCCAATTACAAATGATAAAAGAGCAATTTCCTTTGTCACATAGTTAATTTGTACAACAACACCATGTTCTGTACAAATAGTGATGCTATGGGTCATAATTGTCCAACATATATGTATGCAATTTGGTCAACTCCGCGAAGAACACGAACGACCTTTCTGAACTATAAGAGTCGAGGTAATCACATATGTTTTTAATATTCCATTCGTCGTAGGCTATCTGAGTTGTGCTTAGGAAATATAGATTACAACCATTAAGTTTACGAGGCACACATCTCATGTCGATATGTCCATGATTCTTTACAACTAATCAGGATACTATTTCTAATATATCTGATCCACCCTAAGTGATCGGCTATGGCCAAAGTCTTAAGAATCGTGACTTACTCACATGGATACATGAACCCCTTATGGTACACATACGGGCCGACGGATCCTATCTTGATACGCACTTGATTAATGAGTATCGGTCCACACACCCAACAAACATTTAACGGTCAAACCATGAAAGGTCTCTGATATATAATGGCATCAAGGTGTGGAGGATCACACACATAAAATCAATATTATCATATAGTCAAATGATCACATATGCTACTCGACTCGAGGAGATGTCTATTGACGGTGGTTTGTACTTCCAACTATTAGGAATCACTTGTGAGTCATTCTGTATTCGCTCCAACGAATAACCACATGTCTATACGAGCTTCCCAAGCTCATGGTACATCGGGTTAAACCATTGGAACTCCAATTCTAATATATGACATGTGTTAGTCTTCTAGCTTATAGGAATTCAGATGTGTTCCAAAACCAACGACTAGAAATATTTACTTTAAGAATAGTTTATAATAGTAATATTATCCCAATGTCGGATCACACAGTGTCCAGTATTACTACATGACTATTCTAAGGTCGATGTCATTCTCAGCATATTATATATCAATCTAATATGCATAATGACATTACCATTAATAAGGTTGAAATGAAAATGTATTTATTTTATTAATAAATAATAAATATAATGTACAATACATTATTCGGATTGGTGCTTCAAGCACCAACTCCAACAGAAAATACCATGCTCGGAGAATGGAGTATGAGGAAGCCACCAGCAGAGTCCAAGAGGATACGAGGGTCATTTTAGAGACTGTTTCCAATAGAAGATAAAGAAGTGAGAGATGAGCACGTGAGAGTACTCGAGATGATCAAGACATGGAGACGACATCTCCATTCATAAAAGAAATATTAGAACTGGCATTCCGAATGAGGTTCTCCATGCCCGCAATGGATGTCTATAAGCGAAATGCAGACCTTAAGTCATATATTGAAAAATTCATCTTGCTGATGGAGATCCAAGACATGGTCGGGGAAGTAATCTGCAAGGTATTACCACTGACCTCAGGAGGACCGACCAGCTTATGGTTCAGAAACCTAACACCATGGAGTATCGGCAGCTTCTCCCAACCGATGGAGTCTTTTATTCACTATTTTAAAGGGGCGTGCGCACCTAGGAAGATAGTCTAGTCATTAAGGACGATGGAACTACGAGATGATAAGACACTGAAGAATTTTATAGATAGGAACCATAATTTGGTATTGGAAGTAGGACGTATAAGTACCTAGAAACGTTGGAGAGCTTTAAATGAGCTGAAGGCTGGGAGATTGTGGTCCCACCTCAGGATTTATGAGGTCCCAGACTATACAACAGCTTTGGAACAGGCCAGGAGGATTGTGTTGCTAGAGGAGGAAACAAAGATGGCCTGATGAGCTTAGGAGAAAAAAGAACCAAAGCAAGACATCTCTCGTGATGGTGGTGGTGGATGTAGAGGATCGAGCCCGAGTATGTATGAGTTCAGGCCCATGAATCGGGGTAACCCAACGCTCTAGATGAGGCTCCCAATCCAAGTTATGCATGTCGTGGGGGTAATAACCTTCACAGCTCTTAACAAAACTTTATCCCAGATTGCACAGGAGGTGTACGATGAAAGGGATGTTGACTGAGCCCGACCCCAGAAAATTCTCGGTTGAAAAAATGGACAACATGACATTTTTCTCCCATCACAACATAAAAGGTCATTCCACAGAAAGTTGTATAGACCTACATGAGCATGTTGAGGACCTAATAAGGAATGGTTACCTCAAGAAATGTATCAATTATGAGGTTATGAGGACTAGAAAGCGCAAGTAGCAGAGATCGTCTGGTCGAGTGCCTATTACCTGAAGACGGTGCTTGGATAATGAAGTTTTGAAAAGGAAATGATGTCAAACTGTTGCAGCAAATAAAGCCTCTCTTAAAATTACCCTCAAATAGTTGTAATATGGGCGGTAGATCTTTGGAACACAAGTAAAATTTTCCTACTTTTAATAAGTTACTCGCATATTTACACGATTGTGTTTATTTGAATAAGAAAGACTTGCTCGGTATTTTTTCGAAATGCTCACAATCGGTGCCAGCATAAGGTATAAAACGATGTACGAAAAGCGTGTATCCTTATAGTACAACCAATCACATGGGACATTATCAAATCCCTCAGGCCGAAATGCGAGTACCTGATGATTTGCACATTCGAAAACATTGAAGACATGCGTGGCATTTAGCATCTCAGGGTAACCACAACACGTACGGTAAGAGAGTTGACGTGGCGTTTGGCTCCCCAAGGTAGCCATATCACGTATGGATTAAAGGCAACTTTGAGGTATTAGGGTAGCCTCAGGTTTTCATAGCATGGAGATGGATAATTCCCTCATGGCTTTTGTAGCCCTTAGCATGTTGTAGGTACATAGCAAATGGAAGGCTTTCGGCTCTCCGTGGCGATTGTATCCTTACGATTTGCCTAGAATGGGGAGAGGGAATGCCCTCATGGCGTTGTCCATCCCTTTTTGGATCCATATGAGCATAGCACATGGATGGCTAAAGGTCCTCTGTGGCATTTGCAGACTCGGGCCTGCCTAGCATGAGGAGGATCTGCCCTCATGGCGTTGGCCACCCTCTGATATGTAACTCAATTGGCTGAGACTTTTGGATTATGAGGTTCAAAATTATTGTTTTAAGCAACATGGAACATGACGTTGTTTCTACTGCTTTGATGTTTTTTGGTTGGTACGGAGTGTGTGATACGTCACCTAGTTACACTTGTTGTTTTTGCTTTGTTTTAGTGCAACATGGTATAAGACACCATCATCAGTATTTTTGGGGATGGCTTGGGGTTGAAAAATCTTCCCTCGTGGTCTTTTTGATTTGATGGCTCGGGGTTGAGTACGTCCCACCGAGACCATATTATTATGAATGACTCAGGGTTGGGTACGTCTCACCGATGCCTTATTATTGTGATTGGCTCGGGACTGTATTTATTCCGCCTAGACCCTATTATTATGTGAATGGCACGAGGATTGTTCATTCCATTGGGGCCAATTGTATCTTATGGCTCGAGGTTGGGTACATCCCACCGAGGCCTTATTATCGTGATTGGCTCGGGTTTGGGTACGTCCCATCGATGCCTTATTGTTGTGATTGAATCAGGGTTGGGTACGTCCCACCGATGCCTTATTATTGTGATTGGGTCGGGGTGGGTACATCCCACTGAGGGCCTATTATTATAGATGATACAATGATGGATCATTCCCTTATGGCCTAGTATATTGATTGGCTCGGGGCTGGATTCGTTTTGTCGAGGCCCTATTATTGTGTGAATGGCACGAGGATGGTTCATTCCCTCGTGGCTAAATGTATCTCTTGGCTCAGGGCTAGATTCGTTCCGCTGAAATCCTATTGTTATATGAATGGAATGAGAAGAGTTCATTCCCTCGTAGCCAAGTGTATCTCTTAGCTCGGGGCTGGATTCATTCTGCTGAGGCCTTTTTATTATGTGAGTGGCACGATGAAGGTTCATACCCTCGTGACCGAGTGTATTAAGTGGTTCGGGGCTGGATATGTTCTGCTGAGGCCTGATCATATAAGATGGCATGAGATCAGAGTTTCTCGTCAATAGTCTTGCTGAAATAGCATCAAGAGGGAGTTCCCTCGAGTTAGCGAGAGAGATGGCATGGGGTCGAGTTTTCTACCACATGGCCTTGGTGTAACAGCCCGGTTTTCTAGGTATAATTACAAAATTTATTCGTGTGTTGCGTGACATCTTTAAGTATTCAAATGTGCATCATTAGCATGTTATTACTTATATAAATTATTTTGGAACACAAGTGGAAATTTTTTCAGTTTCGTTGTGCATTTAAATTTTAACATGATTCAGACAGTCTTTGGTATTTTAAACATAACCTTTTCATACGATCTCTGATTTTAGTGAAATTTATATCGTCGGAAAATCTAAGACAAAGATCTAAAACCTTCGTGTTGAACGGTTTCTAAAATTCGAAAAAGAACTAAGTCGAACGTTCAGTTCAAAAATGGATGAATAGTGAAATCATGGATGCCCATGATTTGCACAAGTAGCACCATCTTAGCCACTCTTCCTCCACTCAACAATCATCCCCTCTTATAAATATGAGTACTATTCATCATCCCATTTATTCCTTGAACAATAAACGTATTAAGAGCTATTTAAGCTCTCAAAAACTTTCTTCATCGCATGCCATTTTCATTAAGAATGAAGATGAGTTCAAGAGTCATCTCATGCAAAGTAAGCTTCTAATCATTTCCCTTATTTTATTTTTCAGTTTTGGCTTAGCATCTACAACTCCCAAATTCGCATATAGGATCCATAGGTTTCATATTTGTGTTTTTCTGAGCTTTAAATAAGTTGATTAGCATGTGTAATCATGCATTTATATTGATTTGAGCATGTATTATGCACTTTTAGTTGAATGCCCAATTTTCCCTAATTCTATAGGGCTGGTCGAAACTTCATGTTTGTGGGATTGATTTTGTTGATAAATGATGCTTGGTTTATGTGTTTGAGGGGAGTTCTAGCTTGTGTGTTGTGGTATTGTAATGAAATCTTTGTGAGTGTAAAATCATGCCTTGGCCGAATACTACAATGAATGTAGGGGCTATTTTGTGTTCTTTTTTTTAATGAATGATGAATGATGTTATTTTATGTGTTTGATGATGTTTAGCTTGCATAATATTGTATTGTGATGAAAACCTTAAAGGTGATTAAAATTGCCCTTGGCCGAATTTGATGATGTGTAGAGAAGCTTGATTTTTCTATTTTTGATATGGATTAATGATAGTTATATGTTGATGATTATTTAACTCAAGTTTATTTTGTGAAGTGTTGGGAAATTTAACTTGAAATTTTATGGTGTGGCCGAATTCATGGCTTTGTTTTAGAGGTGGAGTTTTTTTTTTTGGTTGATGATGGTTAAGATTCATGTGGTCGGAGATGATTTAACATGAGTTAATAATTGCTTGAAGATGAAAAATTCCAAGTTGAAAAAACAATGATGAAATAATGGCCATGACCGATCCTAGGAAATGTAAGGAGGCTTATGTTTGTAAGTTAATGGTGATGTGAATAATATGTTTAACATCTTGAGTAAAGGATTTAGCGATGTATTGGTGGGTGGCATTGTGAGAGAGTATATATAATGACTAGTTTAAAGTTAGTTAATGATAACATAGATATGGTGCATGGCATTCTAAAATTTAAGGGTAATATTTGTGATAGTTAATTACCATGATGTGCAATGGAATGTGTATTGGCCAAAAGTTTCATTTGGCAGCGATGTTAGTGATTTGCATTTGATAATATTATAACAAGGTAGTTAACGCATGGTGATGGTAATAACTGAGTTTGATGTGTTTTGTGTGGACTAGATGTCCTTTTATATGTTTGATCATTAATGTTTATTACAGGTTCCGCTTTGGTGCTGGTATGTGATCTAGGTTATCTAGTTTTAGGACACATCATGTCCATTTTTCTGTAAATTTTGAAGCTTATGAAGATAGGTTAATCTTGTCTCCTACCGGTAGCACATTGCCTTTGGCGAGGTGTTACACTTGCTGAGATAAAAAAACAATGAGAATGTGAGGTCCTCTCGGCACCATCTTATTATGAATGGCACGGGGTCAGAGTTTCTCCCTCAATGGGATCCATCGGGATCAGCATAGCAGACAACTCTATCTCCTAGGTTATGATTTTGATCGGTGATCGGGCTTTGGGATGAATACGAGAAAAGTAAAGTTGAGGACATCAGCCTCGGATAAGAGTCATGTGTTTGGTTGATCTAAGCCATTCATGTTTTGATGGGCAAGTCATGGATGAGTGATACTTGGCACATCAGAGAGATGAAACGAAAGGGGATGTGTTGAGTATTTAAGGAATACCATTGTGAACTCCTATGGACGTTTTTGAATAAGGGTGGCAAAAAAGCCCGAGTCCGGCTCGGGGTCAAAAAAATTCGGGCCTAAATAAATATATATATATATAAAATATATATATTTATATAATAAATTTTTTATATATCTAATTTTTTATATTGAAAAAATCGGGTCTGGGTAAAGCCCGGCCCGGCCCGAGCCCGAGACGGGCTTTTCCCGGGCCCGGGCCTAAATTCAAATGGTTGGGCTTATCAAAGCCCAGCCCGAGCCCGACCCATTGCCACCCTTATTTTCGAACCATATGAGTACCTTTTTGAATGTCGGTGAAAGAAAGGTAATTGTTACAAAATGGCATCTTTGGCAGTATGCAAAATAGCATGTCCCGATGAAGATGAGCCTATGAAAAGATGAGGTGATATAACATTCTCAAGGGGCGACTACCCAATGACATTGGGTCGGTCTTTAGCTACGTGCACCACCATCTTTTGTTAAGTTTCCGGAATCAACTCGCAAACTCATTGATACAGAGAACTATGGGACATATGTTGATGATGATTTTTACCCCGAAGAATGATCAAATACTGAGGAGGGATAGAGTGTGGATTACATAGCCAAAAGTGAGGTGACAAATTCTTAATGGCGTAGAAAGAGATGGAATCTGATAGAGAGACTCTACCTCGTTGTATAGAGGAGAAATCTTAATAACAAAGCGTCTTGAAGATGAAGCAAGTTGTGATACCAACTCGACCACATGAAGAGTGTTGATTTAGGGTATTATGCAATTTCGAGTAGCCTGGCCTGATGAGGTCATTGTATGAGAACCCAACCTAGTTGAAGAAGAGCAAAAGGAAAATTTGATCAGTATCATCTGCCTCAGTGTACCGGTTTGAGAAATGAAGATGAGATCACAGGCCGACCAATATTGTAGTCATGTGACGTATGCCCTACTTAGAATGATGTGCTTTCAGAAGGTTAATGATGACAGAATGAAAGCAGCGGTCCACAGTAGTCTAGGCCCTGCCATCCGCCATAGGCCAGTGTAATGGCAAAATAGTGGCAAAACAGAGACGCCGGAGGCCGTGCAGTAGTAGAAGAATGAGGTAATTTAATTGGTTGGATTATAGGTAGTTGAAGGTGGCAGCAACTGTAATGATGGCTTTGTGACACTGGCTGACATCATGGTTGGTGGAACAATATCTTTTGAAGCCTATATAAAGGGATTGAAGACACAAATTCAAGGTTTAGCAATTTTTACATTTCACTACTTGAAAAAATTTAGAGCTCAAGAACTAGAGATGGAGAGAGAAAATTGTTCAGTTACCCAACCACTAGAGAGAATTGTAACGGGCTTGTGTAAGACCCAGGGTGTTTTATCACTTTGTGAGTTCATTTTCCCACTTGTAGCTTTGTAGCTCGGATCGGTCTTGACCTCGAGCAATAATAAAATATTCCTATTTCTCCCACGGACGTAGGTGAGAGCCACTCTCCGCCGAATCACATAAATCTATGTGTTATCTTCTCTGCTTGTTAAATTTATTTTGATTCCCTACTAACTAAATAAATTCATTGCTGATGGAGGTTTATTCGAGTGGTGAATTCCCTATTTTTCCCTTCGAACGAAAAACAACCGTCAACATATATAATTCTTAATGAGAAAAGACATAACATTTTGAGTTTAAAGGGTTCCTTGGAAAAGATATATTCCTTAATGAGAAAGAACATAGCCCTTAGGGTTGAAAGGTTTTATTGGAGGGTTACTGTACGGGCCAAATTTGGCCCCAAGGGTAAAATCGACATTTTACCTCGAGACCGACCAATATCAGACCAAGAAGCCTCACGGGCCCAAGCTCATTGTCATCAAGAGGGCCAACGGACGCAGTAGTTACCAAATCAAGAAACGTCCAGACTCATAAATATCTCACATAACTCGACAGTTTCCAACATCCAACGAATGAGTAATTAAAGGTAATAAATACACATGTTTCCCGAGAGTGTGTATATAAGAGAAGAAAGTCTACGAGAAATAGGGGAGAATCCATAGCTCGATCATATTCAACTTCTAACAACTCTCAACTTAGTCATATTCTCTCCAAAGCTCTCAGAACCTCCGACCCACTACCCTCACGGTATTCAACAGAAGTCAAGGTACGTCAAGCCTTGCTCTTCCATTATTTATAGCTCGTCTTCACTACTGACTTGAGCGTCGGAGTGCCCCCGGAACCCACCACACCGGTGGGTAGTCTACTCCCGCTCACTCTACCTTTGTTTTGCAGGATCGCTAGTGCCCCCAACTACAAATTCTCGATTGTGGACCTCGGGCGAAATCCAGCGTCCACAGTTATAACTCTTAAAGGAATATATATTTTGACATAAGGGTACCTTTACAAAGGCAACCCTTCATGTCTATAAATAAGTCTTTTGTGTTCTTTATTTGGCATAAATTCTCATATTCATTCATTGTTGAATTTATAAATTCATTCATAGTAGAGAGTCTAAGGTTTCAAAGTGATAGAGTTTCCACCATTTTTTTGAGTTCGAGTCCTTGAAGAAATGAGTTCCTTTTTACAAGAAGCAACCAAATATCTTGGGAGAATGTTAGCCACATGAGATCCGTAGTGCACCGAGATTTTGATAAGATAAGGATACTCGGACTTTTTTCCAAATCGCGAGTTTGATTAGATAAACTAGTTTTGATGGAGAGAGAAGATGAGAGAATTTTTTATTTTTATTATTTTGTTGTCAAAATGTTACATCTAGAATTAATTGGGGTTAGTTGAATAATGAGAGTTGGTGAGGTCAAATATCATCAATCAAAATCTTATTCAAGTTATTATTTTTGGAAAACTATCATATTAACATTAATATCATATTTATCAACCGATCATTTCTGTCTGCCATGTTTACACATGTTGACATAGTTGATCACTTGTTTTCTTAAAAAGAAACAAGATGGTATTAGCTGGTGATCGCCTTTTCATGTAGATTTATGTACGTTAAATTTCCAATAAGCGATTCCTTAACTTAAAAATTCAAAATAAAAAACACATATTTTAATGTAATAATACTATTAAAGCTTTTTTAAGAAGAATATGAGAATCTTGAAAAAAGATGAAAAGGTTCTACAATAAAAAAATTATCATATAGAGAACATCGTAATTTAAAAGATATAGATATCTTGAAAATGGAAAGAAAGAATAAAATTTTTATGAGTAGTGGAGATTGTTCATCAGATACAAAATAGATTCAAGAATGCAGCAGAATATGAATAGAATTCCAGAAACCATCCAATGGATAAGGAGAAAAATGAATCCTCTGCTCCATTGGCATAATCACATTAGGATTAGTCAGGACATGTATCCCGACTAGATATTGAAAATTTTCAAACTGTGATTTTAATTTCTTTATATTTTATGAAATATATCCGCTAAGTTTTAAAAATTATACTAATTATTCAATTAATTTGGAAAAATTTGTAATTTTGAACAATTTCAACTTGTCTTTGTTATAAAAGTGTAATTATTCGAAATTTATTTAGTTATTATGATTTTATAGAAATTAATTACCCACACTAAATAATAGTATAATAGAAGAGAATGAGATTTTGTTATTCATTTTTTTGTTAATGCTTCTTTAAAAAAAATTAGAGAGAGAAATTAATTGATTGGAGATGAGATTAAGGAAATTCTATGCATTAGCTGGACCATCTGATGTCCCATGTTGGGCAACAAATACTGCTAACCTGACTAGATGAAAGAAATGGCCAAACAAATATTGACTGGCCCATATTATATAACAAAGAGAGTAAGAACTAAGAATCCTCTGTTTTTCTTTTCCAAGCAATATGGATGAAATGAAGTGAGCATAAATTTCAAAACAAAATAATAAATATATCAAATTTTAAGAACGTATTATCTCCACATACTTCCCAAATTCCAATCCTAAAAAATAAAATATAAACTATTAACCTAGAGCTTAGGCGCTAACTACATACTAAATAATTCTGGGAGACAGAGACAACACAATAAGAAAAAAGCACAAGGACCTTGCACCAATCGTGAGATTTCATATCCGAATGCTTATGGCTATAACCTAACTGTAACATCCCCAATCCGAAGATGCTATCGGCAGGGAATAGGCCGTCCTATCCCCCTGAGCCCCTGACTTTCTGATAATTGATAATCTTATTTCATATATAAACTCATGCATGGGACCGTTGTCCAACTCAACAACATAAATGCATAACATTTATCATATTAAGTACTCAATTTGCACTACATATTAGAACTATGACAATGAACACTTATAATACATTACATATGTAATCTTTACTATATAACATGTATGATACATGACTCTTCCTGACTCTAAGTGAACTTAACTATGTCTCTGACTTGACCTGATGGACCGAACACCCTAGTAACTGCCATCAGTACCCATCCTCTCGAGCTCGTCCTCCGGATAAGTTGCAAAATAAGGAAACTGTGAGTGGGGGGGTTATATCGTTTGAACGATTTAGTGAGTGGACAGTTAGAATAAAATAGGAAATAAAATGCTTTTTAGTTTAAAATCTAAAACCCTAAATCCAAATCCAAATTCATCTCAAATCATCTCTTCTGAAAAATCTTTCCTTATCTGAAAAACAACTTTCTTCGTGAAATAATTTTTTTTGAAAGCTGCTTCTGATCTGTAATTTTCTGAAATTATCATAAAGCAATTTCTTATGAAAACTCTTTCTTAAAACCATCTTTTCTGTAAATCTGTCTCTGAAAATCTATTTTCGAAGATCTGTTTCTGAAAAATCTGTATATGAATGCTGCTGAAAACCTGATTCATAGGGGCATTACATATCGTCGTCCCCTCATACGTCTAACTAGAGCCAGGTGTGCAAATCCATGACATTGGGGCGTTACGTATCGGCATCCCCCGATGCATGCCACTATCTTTGTCCCTAAATCTATGGTCTAGGGGCGTTACGTATCGTCGTTCCCCTAGCCCTGAAATCTGGTGGTCTTGGGGCGTTACATATCACCGTCCACTAAGCCATAAATCTGGAGCCGGGGTGCAGATCCATGTGACCCTCCAGACTCTGAATCCAAAATTTATGGACATATGTCATCCCTAGTTCTGAACTCCGTGTGCACACGATATCTGAATCAATCAATTTTATATCTAAGTCAAGTTTCATACTGAGATGGGTTTTTCCCATTGCCTCGAAATCATAAAATCATGCTTTTGTAATCATCACTTTTCGAAATCATTTCTCAAAATATTCTTAACCAAAATGTATTTGAAAGTAAACTTGGCTAACACCTCAAATGTGGTAAAGTAAGTCTGATATTGAAAATTAATATAATGAAAAATCAACTTAAGGAAAGAGTATCCACTCACAGATTTGTGGTCCCGCTAGCATTACTTCACTTGGCCGAAAGAATTTACGGTTCCTACAATAACCTTTAATGAGTAATTTAATTAGAAAATGAATCGTGGAATATACTTCAAAACTATCATCGCTATATGATGTTCTATGTCTGTGGTATGGTAAATTACGTGTAAATAAGATGATACGAAACCTTTCGGGTGGACTCTAATATTCTGAGTTGAAATAGAATTGGCTAAAAATTAATCCTGAGAAATGGCCGAGTGTCGCGACGCCAATCATTGCGCGTCGCGACGTTCACGCAAGTAGGGTTAAGGTAGAAGGCTTTCCCTTGATCGGTGAAATCACACACGTAACGCAACCGCACGTATCGCTCAAGTAGTATAAAAATATCGATCCCACGAGGACTTAATTTCTACTGTTGTTATTAATTATTGATATTATTTATTTATAGGTATCTAATTAAAGGGAGAAGGGAATGATTGTTGATTGATTAGTTGAATATGGATTTGCTAAATAAATAAATAAAAACACAAAATAAAATATTGATCGGTGAAATCACACACGTTACGCAAGCGCACGTATCACTCAAGTAGTATAAAATGTATCGATCCCACGAGGACTTAATACCTAGGCTATCAATTTGTGAAGCTGAATGTTTACAAGTATCTAATAGATTGATTGTTGATTAGATGGTGATTTTAAACTAAAGACAAGTAAATAAAATAGTGTGAATGTGAATTAAAGGAAAATTCAATATTATAAAACTATCTAGGGTTGTGAATCATTCCAATATCTTTTAAAGATGAAGTGGTTATCTCACGTTTATGCAATATATCGGTTTATTAACCTGGAACTCGAATTTATGCAAAAGTCTCTTCTGATGGTCAGATGCAAATACCCAGTATAACCCAATTAATCATATTCTATGTTAACCAAGTTACCTGAATTCATTAAGATTAAGTTCCAATTATGGCTACCCCCACCCGATAGGTATATTCCTATCCTGTAAGGAAATATACCTAACAGTCTCTTGCCCCAAGGTGAGATCGTGAGCTATCGAGTTTAAGACTGAAACCTAAAATCCATTTTCCAAGTTCATTTTAAGTTTACAAAATCAATCTTATTAATGGCCAGTTAACAAGGCTCAATAAATAAACCTTTATATTACCCAAAACTTAAAATTAACCCCTTATAAATCAGTGATATTAGAATTCATCACAAACCCAGATATGATATTTAGTTACAACACATATCTAGGACTAGTAAAACATAAATAAAGTAAATAACATAAAGTAAAGCTGGAAATTAAAAAGATAAATAAACAATAAATAAAATATTGGGGTTAGATGATCCATTTTTATTACCTCTAATTTAGATATCTCCCTTATTATAATATATAAACTTTCCATGACATTACCAACCGTCCATATAGGCGGTATCCTGATTAAGTCGGATTTATGATTAATTCCAACCAACCATAAAGGCGGTATCCAATTTAGTCAGGTTAAGATCAATTTAATTAAGTCAAACCGACCATAAAGACGATATCCCATTAAGTCAGGTTTTAAATAGTTTATATATTATAATTAAGGGAGATTAATCTAAATATTAGTAATAAAAGTTTAACCTTTCACCCCAATAAAGGGGAGTTACCGCCTCATACTTGAAAAGTAAGAACTATTACGTAAAATAAAAAATTAAAAACAGAAAGCTATAAATAAACAATTAAGATACAATCTTCTTAGTATTCTTAAGGAAATCCCCAGAAGAAGGTATGAATTGGAATTCTGATTTCTGCCTTAATTTATAGGAAAATTTTTGTCTCACGCGTCGCGATGCGCCATTGATTAGTGATGCATAGCAGACGCTTCCTGAGATGATGACATATGTGGTGGTCGCCAGAATTATTGGCTCGGCGTCGTGACGCGTGAGGTTGTACGCATCATGATGCTAACATCATGCTGATGTAAGTAATGACGTGTGTCGCTGATGAGTGTCGGCAGCATGTGATGATGACAAGTGCCCGGCGTATGATAACAGATTTGTTATGATGTTGACACGTGACCGGCACATATTAACAAGTGCATATGATAGCAAGTTTCTCTGATTTTGACACGTGCCTGATGCACGTTAGCCGTCGCGACGCAGATGTGCTGCGCATCACGATGCCGAAATGACAATTTTGCCCTTTTTGTACGTTTTTCGCTGTTTTGGCCTTGATTCGATTCCAGCGAGTCCTGAAACCTTAAATTTATCTACAAAATACACAAAACACATCAAAATATTCACAAACCTCAAGAAACTATACAAAATATTAAGTCAAATGGACGGTAAATATTGATATATTTACCGCTTATCACACCTCCAAACATGTAGCGAGCTTTAGGTCAGGGAATCCCAAGCCAGTTGGCTTTAGAGTACTAGGTGTTAAGACACCCTTACAGACTTAATTACTCGGATTTCAGATATCTATCCTTTTTATGTAACATATTTAATCCATGTAATGAGCTTTGGGCCAGTGACTCCCAAACAAGTTGGTTTTAGAGCACTAGGTGTTAAAACACCCCTTCGGACTTAATTACTCGGATCTTAGATGTTTTTTTTATAATATACACAAATTTTTTTTTAAAAATTCCATCGCTTTTTTAGATGCTTTCTCCAATTAAACTAGAGCACTGATATTAAAACTTTTCAATTACAACTCATGGCTGTATGTTACCATGCATGTTGATAATACCTGTCAACTAAGCATATGAAAATCTATTTTAGTCAGTTTTATGGAGAATTCACAAATTAAATAATTCAAAAGGAAATAAACAAAAATTTTCTTGTTACGAAATAAGTTGAGATACGTCTCAGGAGTGAAATTTCCTTACACAGCTATCTCAAACCAATTTCACCTGATTAGTCAAGTTAAAAAAACACAAAATATTTTCTTAGTTTTTTTTTTTAATTATTTTTTTGAATTTTTTTAAATTTTTTGACTAAAAATCAAATAAAAAAAACACAATGAAAAATAAAATAAGATTCTAGTCAACTATTCCCCTCCCCCAAACCTAATTTAGACATTGTCTCCAATGTCTAAAAAAAGTAGAAGAAGAGTTATAGAAAACAGTACCTGGTTAGCTGGAATTCTACTTCGAATAAAATTAAAGTTTAAGATCCAGATTTATTCGATGCTTCTTATTACGATCATTATTAGACCAGTTTATCTTGGAAATGATATGGTCAATTTGTGGTTCAAAGGCTAAAAGTTGGTCAATTAAATCATGGGCAGTTCTGGCAGTAAAGAGAATATCTTTTACAGGCTTTGACACAAACCCATTTCTCCAGGCATCATGAAGAAACACAAAAAGAAAGTCATAAAATTCATCAACGTTAAACAGCCTAATTGGTTTCTGGTGTATGTTCAAGTTCGCCCAAGATAGCACTGTAAATATTTCCTCCATCGTGCCCAAGCCACATGGCAAAGCAATAAAAGCATCAGCACGGTTAATCATTTCCACAAGTCGTTCAAACATTGATGGTCCTATAAGATTCGCCTCTGCTAAAGGTTTTGAGATAATACCCAAAACTTGACTTTCTCCTTCCTGTACGGCCCTTGAAACGTATCCTATTAGTCCAAGATTGCCACCGCCATATTCTAGATGCATATTCCTTTCATCTATAACACTACCCAATTCATGTGCTGCCTCAACGAACTCTGGCTTAGAACCAATACTAGTACCGTAAAACATACAGATATTTACAACTCGTCTTCTTGAAGTGGCTTCCATTTTATTTTTTAAAAAAAAATTGGATGTCTTCAGAGTGCGATGACGAGCTGAATTTATAGAACCTGAAAAATGGTGAGTAATAATAGCACTAGTACTTGCCAAATGACAATTATTAACTAAACAGTAAAATATATCGTGAAAGTCAAAAAGTCTGGATCCTGTCGGAGAAAATAAAAGAGAATAACAAAACAAATCACAATTATTAGTTAAAGACAAATAGATAATAATATTTATAAGAAGTAACGACTTGATTGACATCTATGCGTCAGGGACAAGCTTTGATATGATACATGGAGCATCAAGAAAACAAGCCTCAAAGTATAGATCCAAGCATCCAAGGATGAAGCCTAATAATCCATTCAAGTTATTTGGCAATGAAGGGGTCGAAAATATACAAGTGGAGGCCTCCTATAGGGGGTTAATGTTAGTATTTATTTTAGAGTGGGCCGACTGTTAGGGGCCCTAGGTTTTAATATTGGTGTTTATTCTATAGTGGGCCAAATGTTAGGGGCCCAAGATTTTATTTGTAATAAGGATTGTTACCTAGGTTTATTTCTGGCATTTTTTAATATATTACAATTAGGGTTTCCATTGTACTATTTAAGCAAGCTTTTCATTAATAAAACGCATGAATGTTTTAACAAAAAAAAATTAACATTGCCGTCAGGCACATTGGTGGTGAGGCCGTGATGGCTAACCATGGAAGGGTGGATTCTCTTCGAAAACATATCAAATGGATTGCTGTCCTTTGTGGCGTTTCAAGCAATTAGGGGCGTTATGCTTTCCTGGGCGCTCATAACAATCTTTTGTGGGTTTCACAGGCTTTGTTCCTGCGGGGTTCACATGAGTTGCGTGGATAACAATCTCTTGTGGGTTTGTCTGGCTTCGCTCCAGGCATGTTCTCATCAGTTGGTATCACAGCTTTGGTTGCAGAGCAGGTTATATCTTATAGTTTGTGTATTTTTAATTTTTTTTTCTTTTTTTTTCTATGATTTTTTCTTTTCTTTGAGTCTTGTTTCTGTTAAATTTTTTTCTTTGAGTCATGTTTCTCTTAATTTTTCTTTTCTTTGAATCTTGTTTCTGTTAATTTTTTTTTTTTTGTCATCCTGCATATGTTGGATTCAAAAATTTCAAAATAAAAAATGGAGAAAAATTAAACGTGGGCTGTGGAAAAAAAAACACAAATCATGTGCCACAAAAAAATGAACATAAAGAAAATTCAGATTTGGTTAGAGATAAAGTGTTTGGACATTACAGATTGACCTTAAAGATTCGAGGACCAATCTTCTTAAAGAAAGGGAGAATGATATGATACATGGAGCATCAAGAAAACAAGCCTCGAAGTATGGATCCAAGCATCCAAGGATGAAGCCTAATAATCCATTCAAGTTATTTGGCAATGAAGGGGTCGAAATACTTCGACGCACTCCTATCTAAATACGGAGTTACTCATAAAGTTGCCACTGCCTACCATCCACAGTCAAATGGAGAGGTTGAAGTTTCAAACAGGGAGATCAAAAGAATCTTTGAGAGAACCGTTGGATCAACAAGGAAGGACTGGTCTACAAAACTAGATGACGTATTATGGGCTTACCGGACAGCTTACAAGACACCTATTGGTATGTCTCCATATCGAATGGTGTTTGGGAAAGCATGCCATCTGCCAGTGGAGCTTGAACATAAAACGTGCTGGGCACTGAAGAAGTTAAATATTGATCTACATGCAGCATGAGAGAAAAGGCTCCACCAACTCAACGAATTGGAGGAATTTCGCCTACAGGCTTATGATAATGCCAGACTGTATAAAGAAAAGACCAAGAAATAGCATGATAAAAAAATAGTACGCAGACAACTAGAACTAGGGCAACAAGTGTTGTTATACAATTCACGGTTGAAACTTTTCCCTGGAAAGCTGAATTCAAAGTAGTCAGGTCCATTTGTGATTACTCAGGTGTTACCCTACGAATTAGTTGAGATATACAACCCTAAGTCCAACAACATATTCAAAGTTAACAGCCAGCGTGTCAAGCACTATTGGGGAGAATCATTTGAGCGACAAAATGAAAGTGTCACACTTTCAGATCCAGCCTTACGTTCGAGTAGTCATGTCTAGCTGACGACGTAAAACTTAGCGATAGCAGGGAGCCAACCCATGCAATTTTTGTATATATTCAGATTTGGTGTGTTTTATTTTTGTGTGTTTAATTTTGTAGGTAAAGTCACAGACATGATGGAAGACGTTCTCGTAAATCTTCACAAGTAATTTCCTTCTCTCCCTCAAGACTCTCTGATGAAAGTCTACAAAGCTCGAATGGATCAAATGAGACTACTGATGATCAAAAATATACCTAATGACATTCGTTGGATTATTGAAGCATGAGTCCGATTGGCAGGTGATTCCTCTGACTCTTTTATTTCATATCTGCCTGGTTTAGGAAGAAGCACCTATGATAAGAAAAAAAAGAGCTAAAAGAATGGGTGTTTGCTATAAATATGCACGCATGACATGTAATACTTGTTGTAATTCTTTAGGAATGGTGTCTGATAACCGTGAAGATAAAATTAAATTCATTAGGGATGGCTTGAGTAAGGAGTCTTTGGATAACATATCATTGACTCTTGAGACGTATCCCAGTGGATATGTGCATCACGCAATTCACATGTTATGTACATAGTTTCGAAAGGAAATACAACATTTAAGTCTCGGGAATCTGACTTTAAAAGTCCATGTTTGCCAATTTATAAGAAAATTGGATGGGAAGCTTGATGAGAACCTGCCAGAAGCGAAACCAGATAAACCCACAAGAGATTGTTATCCACGCAACTCCTGTGAACCCCGCAGGAACAAAGCCTGTGAAACCCATAAAAGATTGTTATGAGCGCCCAGGAAAGCATAACGAGGTTTGAAGATTAGAAACCCGTGAAGAACAAAGCCTCACGAACCCCTTATTGCTTGAAACGCACAATGGACATCAACCCCTTTAATAAGTTTTTGAAGAGAATCCACCATTCCTTGGTTAGCCATCACGACCTCACCACCAATGTGCATGATGGCAATATTATTTTTTTTGGTTAAAACATTCATGCGTTTTGTTAATGAAAAGCTTGTTTGAATAGTACAATGGAAACCCTAATTGTAATATGTTAAAAAATGCCTGAAATAACCCTAGGTAACAATCCTTATTACAAATAAAATCTTGGGCCCCTAACATTTGCCCACTCTAGAATAAACACCAATATTAAAACATAGGGCCCCTAATAGTCGGCCCACTCTAAAATAGATACTAACATTAACCCCCTTTAGGAGGCCTCCGCTTGTATTTGAATCATTTGATGGCAGTGCTATTGCTTCAACCAATTTGGAGACGTAGTCTACTGCAACTAGTATGTACAGGTTTCCGAATGATGGAACAAAGGGTCCCATAAAATCAATCCACTATACATCAAATATCTCTATTTCCAGAATATTTTACAGAGGTCCTTCATTTCTCTTCGAAATATTTCTCGTTCTCTGGCATCTGTCACATTGAAGAGAAAATAAGTAAGCATATTTAAACAGAGTGGGCCATAACAAACCTGATTATAGGACTTTGGCTGCAGTTTTATTTCCGTTGAAGTGTCCGCCGTATGGTGATAAATGCCAATGTTGAAGGACATTATTGACCTCCTCCTATAGAACACAATGCCTCAGTAATTGATCAGCACATCATTTGAACAAGTACAACTCATCCCAGACATAATGCTTGACTTCAGTGAAGAACTTCTTTCATTGTTGATGAGTCCATTCCAACGGCCATTTTCCTGATACTATGTAGTTTATATAGTCAGCATACCAAGGGACATCTTGTTGTTTTATGGCAAACAACTGTTCATCTGAAAAGGTTTCTTTGATTGTCAGTTCATTTCCAGCTATTTCTCCATTCTCGATCCTCGATAAATGATCTGCCATTTGGTTTTCTGTCACTTTCCTGTCTCAGATCTCCACGTCAAATTCTTGCAATAGAAGAACCCACCGGATCAATCTGGGTTTGGCATCTTTCTTCGTAATCAGGTATTTGATTGCTGAATGATCTGTGTAGACCACCACTTTGGGACCCAACAGATAAGAGCAAAATTTATCAAAAGCAAATACAACTGCGAGCAACTCTTTTTCAGTGGTTGTGTAGTTGAGTTGAGCTTCATTTAGAGTTCTGCTGGAGTAGTAAATGGTATGGAAAATTTTTATTTTGCGTTGTCCCAAAACTGCACCTACAGCAAAATCACTAGCATCGCACATCACCTCAAATGGAAGGGTCCAGTCCGGTGCTACTAGGATGGGGGCAGAGACCAGCATCTATTTCAAGATCTCAAAAGCTTCGTGGCATTCATTGGTGAAGTTGAAAGACACGTCTTTCTCTAGTAGATTGCAAATAGGTTTATCAATCTTAGAGAAGTCTTTGATAAATCTTCTGTAAAATCCTGCATGTCTATGAAAACTGCGAATCCCTTTGACAGATGATGGTGGAGGTAGTTTTTCAATTACCTCGATCTTTTCTTTGTCTACCTCGATTCCTTTTTATGAGATTCGATGTCCCAGGACAATGCCTTCCTGCTCCATGAAGTGGCATTTCTCCCAGTTGAGTACTAGGTTGGTATATTCGCACCTTTGTAACACCTTTTCCAGATTTTGCAAGCAGTGGTCGAACGAGTCTCCAAACACAAATAAATCATCCATGAAAACATCCATACTTTGTTCCAGCATGTCTGAGAAGATGGCCATCATGCTGTTGGTTTCTATTAAGGTCCCAAGATCAATAATATGCATGAAATATGTGCGAATACAAATCGAAGAAGTTACGGAATACTCACATTGATCGGTTAAGCGACTCTTTGACGAACAAAATCCATTTTCTGCTCCATGATAGTCCACGGCAGTGAGAAGTCCAAGCTCACTGTTTTCGCCCATTTGTCTTCAATTTGTGAGCTCCAAGCTTCGTCAAACAATTCCCGGCTCATGGGTGGACTTCCCTATCACCTTCGCATGTCTCGTAAGTGTGCTAGCACTTGTGATTTTGCCACAAAATCCCACTCTTTGCTTCCCTTCACTGCTCGACAGTGAGCAAACCAGAGGAGAGAAAAATGCCCATTTGGGCGTGAGTGAAGGAGAGAATAAGTGAAGTTATTTGTTTTAATTTTTTGTATCTAATACCAAAATCAAAAGTCAAACACCTATTATAATAATAGTAAATGTCTTTCAAGCTTTCAAAAAGCTTTTCAACAACTCCCATCAAGTCACATCTATCAATCAAGTTGTCAAGTCACATCACTCAAAGTGACAAGTGATTTGAAGCTTGATGCAACTAATGATTTGACGCTTGATTTGACTTGTGTGCCGCACTCGAATTCGAAATGTGAATGCGCTCGCAAACAATCCCAGGCTCGGATTCGCTAATTACAAATTAACGAAATTTTCGTTGTGTCGTAATTAAATGATTACGCCTAGCGAAGTAACTATTTACGTCGCTAACGAATTAATTCTAAATTAATTCGTTCGCCCGAATTAAAATCTAATTTTAATTCCGCGTCGAAATCCAATTTCGTTTGATATATCAAATATATTAATTTAACCGATTAATTCCAAATTAATCGTTATCTCACTTTAAATAATATTTTATCCTAGATAAAATATCTCCGCAATTATTCCCAGATTAATTTTCTCTCTCTTCTAATTAATCCCAGATTAATTTTCTCTCTCTTCTAATTAATCCCAGATTAATTTAGAGTGCGAGTTAAACACTGATAAAGAGATAATGTTTCTAGTCAAACTAGTTACATTATAACAGTTTCCAAATTTAGGTACATACCCGAGGGTAGTTCCTAAACTTAGGTATCTACGGTTAAAACAGCGACTTTCGTCTCGTTTACAATTCGCAGATAAATCTCTATTGAAGTCAATATCCTTTTCAAAACAGATTCTGAACATCAATACATATTTATGTACCACACTAAGTATTTAAAATATAATTTTAATACTAGCTGTGAACATAATGTTGACAAACATATTTGAAGTCAGAGCCTTTCTCGTTCTTCAATTCCTTCATGTCTGCTTTGTCCAACGGCAGTCACGCTTCCGCGATCCCGTTTGCCACATTTAAGGCAGAAATTTTGGGATATTTCCTTTATCTTCCCAGAAGAATATAATGATTTTGCCTTTGCCAATTTCAACACTCCAGAAGCCTTTGGCCAAGCCTTGGCCTTCTAGAATATCGAAGTAATGTGCGCCTTGCGCTATTTGCCTTATTGCAAACTTTGACTTTGTCTCCTTGAGAATAGTCATTAACTCTCCAAGAGTTAAGTATTGCAATTTTAGTACTTCTAAAATCTAATCATAGATTTATGAAGATCCTTCAATTTCATTATCATACTTTAAGGATCTAATCCTTAGTTCTGACAAAGAAATTAAGGAGTCTACTACGACAAGCTTAATGGATTAAGCACTAAAGTTATCATCACATAAATCTTCCAAAGATTATGCTCCACTATTTGCTTAACTCCGGGCATAGGCATAATATGTTATTTTATCAAATAAAGTAACTTATTATTTTCCAGGACCATCCTGAAATTATTCCCAATATGAAAATTAAACCATTTAAACACATTTTCCTTAGGATTGTGTTTTAAATGTCAATCTTTCAATTTAATCTTGATTTTAATAGTCCAACTATTTAATCAACGATTTAGGTACTATTTAATATAATGATTACTATAGTCCAACTATATAATCAACTATACTTTTATAGATTAAAATCAATTATATTGATTACTATAATCCAATTATAAAATAAACTATAATGAATAGTTTGAATATAGTCCAACTATTTATTAAAACAACAATTTAAATATTAGTCCAACTAACATTTAATTTATATGACGAATGATATTTGATTGAGCGCGTATGGAAAGTAATTAAACGAATATTGAAAATTCAATTCTTGCCTCCAACTATTTTTCGGCGAGCCTCTAACCCTCTGTCGAGTACTCGGGAAACCGTGTTTCCTAGTGGGCTAGGATCCCGTTAAATATCACACAATCTTGACTTTGGCCAACAAATTGTATGATAATTAACTAGGTAGATCTCTAAGATCGATTGGATCCAATCCAATTCCTAGATCCGGTAAGGGGACATCCAAGTCCGAAACATATATCTTATATATGCCAATACATCCAATGTATTACCTAACCATTTTCCTCTGAATCAACTAAGCCTTGGCTTTGGCACAACAAACTTAGTGATCCCAGTTAAGCGCGACCCATTGACCATGGAAAGCTTCGTAATCAATGTCGATGGATAAGAAGTGGTCTTGACTTTGGCCAACAAACCACAACTTGGACAAGACACTAATATGGAACAAAGCCTTCGTGATTCAAACACATCCTCGACTGACAAAGGCCTTGACTTTGGCCAACAAACCAATGCCGTCTTAGATCTTGAGTAAGAATCACTCAATGGAAGGAAATACGCTTAATATTTAGCGAGGGTTTTTCGAGTGCAATTGGCAACCAATTTATTATCTTTGTTAAGGTCTCATCATCATACACCCTTAAACATGCATTCTAAACACATAATAAAGCGCGTATAAATAAATTAATAATGATATGCGGATGGATACTATACACATTGATCCTAGATCAAATCTCTCCCTTTCTCTCTCCCGCTAGCACATGTATTTACTTCTACCTGTTACACTACACTTCTAAAGAAACCTCATTTACATTGAAGGGAATATGTGAGAAGAGAATACAAAGAAATGAGAGGTAATAAGGTTAGACTTGCAGGTCCAATTAATAAATCAATTTATTACAACAATTTCTAAAATTGCCCCACCCATCTAATATCCATCCGATATACATTATTCATGCATCGCAACCATGTATTCACACAAACATGTTATCAATCAATCTAATCAAATTAATTAATCTGATAATTAGTGATCATTTGATTTTGTTCGAGTCAAACTCGTTTTGCGAATAAGTACTCAAAGTACGAATTCTCGAATTAAATTAAACTACATAATTAAATCCAATTCAATATGCATTTAATTCTAATTCGCTTATTTAATTCCAAATTAAATACTACACTTTAATTATGAACCTTTACGACTTAAATTCCAAATTTAATCGCTACGAGTCTCAAAGCCCGATTAACGTCCAACGTTAATTTAATTAAAGTCCAATGGGCTTTTAATTAATTTCTTAAGGCGTGGACTTTTGGTCAACTCGGGTCAAACCGAATAACCAAAATCCAATCAGGGAGTTACCCCATAAGCCTAGAAATCAATCTTGGCCCATTAGGCCCAATTAAACTTTAAAGGTCCATTAAGTCGCATTTGGGCTTTATGGATGCGGTTTTGGGCCTAATTGGATCCAACCAATTTTGCCTAAACCCAACTTTGTACAACAAAGCCCAATAAGCCCATTTACAACATTAAAGCCCAAATCCAATTTTAAGGCCCAATTTAATTAAACACAAAAATCCAATTTCACATTTAATTAACCTAAAGTGTATATCATGATTAATCACTCAAATTAACATTTCTAAAACATCAATTAATACAATTAATCATGCTTATTTCCATCATCACATGTCCAACACATTTTGATTAAAATCAAACCCAATACATATTCATCAAGGTCTCGGCAATTTGGGGAATTATGTGTCCGATTCGATTTCAATCCAATTAATTCCACAATTGACATTAAATCACATTCCCGAATGATTCTAACTCATCCAATGAATCAAAATCAAAAAATACCAAGACAATTAGGGCTCTAAAGTTTCGGCCAAGCCTCAACAATTTGGGGAAAAATGATCCAATCCAATTTTCTTGAAATTGATCCAATCAAACTTCAATTCAAACACATTTAAGCATATCATTCATCCAATTTCATTAATCATGCTCAAATACAATTTACCCAAATTTTAAGCCATAAACTTTTTCATGCTCAAACCTTGCTCTAGATGCCATTGTTGGTTTCTATTAAGGTCCCAAGATCAATAATAAGCATGAAATATGTGCGAATACAAATCGAAGAAGTTTCAGAATACTCACATCGATCGGTTAAGCGACGCTTTGACGCACAAAATCCATATTCTGCTCCATGACAGTCCACGGCAGTGAGCAGTCCAAGCTCACTATTTTCGTCCATTTGTCTTCAATTTGTGAGTTCCAAGCTTCGTCAAACAATTCCCGACTCATGGGTGGACTTCCCTATCACCTTCGCATGTCTCGTAAGTGTGCTAGCACTTGTGATTTTGCCACAAAATCCCACTATTTGCTTCACTTCACTACTCGGCAGTGAGCAAACTAGAGGAGAGAAAAATGCCCATTTGGGCGTGAGTGAATGAGAGAATAAGTGAAGTTATTTGTTTTAATTTTTTGTATCTAATACCAAAATCAAAGTCAAACACCTATTATAATAATAGTAAATGTATTTCAAGATTTCAAAAAGCTTTTCAACAACTACCATCAAGTCATATCTATCAATCAAGTTGTCAAGTCACATCACTCAAAGTGACAAGTGATTTGACGCTTGATGCGACTAATGATTTGACGCTTGATTTGACTTGTGTGCCATACTCGAATTCGAAATGCGAATGCGCTCGCAAACAATCCTAGGCTCGGGTTCGATAATTCCAAATTAATGAATTTTCCGTTGCGTCGTAATTAAATGATTATGCCTAGCGAAGTCACTATTTACGTCGCTAACGAATTAATTCTAAATTAATTCGTTCGCCCGAATTAAAATCTAATTTTAATTCCACGTCGAAATCCAATTTCGTTTAATATATCAAATATATTAATTTAACCGATTAATTCCAAATTAATCGTTATCTCTCTTTAAATGATATTTTATCCCAGATAAAATATCTCCGCAATTAATCCCAGATTAATTTTCTCTCTCTTCTAATTAATCCCAGATTAATTTAGAGTGCGAGTCATACGTCATCGGTGAATCTTTGGGAAGCGACCCATGAGATCCTCGGATATGTTGGCAGTAAAATTGGCCGTCGGACTATCCGAACACGTAAGTACTTCGTACTACGTTTATACCGATTTACAAGACAAGGTTGGCCTCTAGCAAAGCGCCATGTCTACCCAATTCTCTGGAAACAACCTTACAGGAATAAAGGATCTATATCAGGCGTAGTATACGTAGTATTGCGTATTTCTGTCCAGTATCAGATGATCACGTGCTAGGCCTGGGGCTGGAATTGTGTCTGCCCCGTACGAAGCACATGTCGGATGTCTGGTGACTAGTCTCTATAATCGGATAAACCTGACATTGTCATTTTATCCCGATAGCTGCAGCATTTAAGAGAACCAGTACCGTATCCTACATGACCATCATCTCCATATGACTGGAGTGATACTTCCGTCTTGACATCACACCCAACACACTACGATTCTCAATATACCCAGTATTGGCGTACACAGAACCTGTTAAAGCCCTGGACGACCGCAACCAAAGTATATTGATTATCGTAAGTATTAGCGGTGCAAGTCTCAGGTTAAGACCAAATACACCTACCCTGATTTCGGACTTCCATAGACACATAGTCATACTACCAATGGAATTCCGAGGGGGTCTATCCAGAGCGAAGCTGTTTCCCGTACCATTGGTAAAACACAACCTCCTATTACACTTGCATGATCATCCTATACCCAAATATATGAGAATTATGTTGTTGTGCCCTCACAACGTGCACAAGTGTAATACTAGTCTTTTACGTATTTATCGATGTCCAATCTCGATAATACTCTGACTATAGATATTTAATGATTTATCATTCGTGGACTGATACTGTCTCATATCA
Organism: Zanthoxylum bungeanum; assembly: GCA_019454045.1. NCBI lineage: Eukaryota > Viridiplantae > Streptophyta > Magnoliopsida > Sapindales > Rutaceae > Zanthoxylum > Zanthoxylum bungeanum. The sequence continues at coordinate 27,258 of SKCR01048696.1, forward strand.
TTCTCCGTCCAGGAACAAATCATAGGGACCCCTATCATTTATACATCTAGGTGATCTAATCACAAATGATAAGAGTGCAATCTCCTTTGTCACATAGTTAATTTGTACAACAACACCATGATCTGTACAAATAGTGACGCTATGGGTCATAATTGTCCAACACATGCAACGTTGAAATGTGGCAGGAGCATTACATAATCCCAATGGCATCCTGCGGAAAGTAAAAGTACCATACGACATATAAAAAAGGTTTCCTCCTGATTTTTTTGGGTGATGGAAATCTGATTGTACCTCGAGTATCCGTCCAGAAAATAATAGAACTCATGTTCTTCTGTCTGTCTAACATCTTGTCAATGAATGGCAGTGGAAAATGATCTTTCCTTGTTGCTTTGTTCAGCTTCCTGTAGTCCATGCATACTCTCCATCCAGTCATTGTTCTTGTTGGAATCAGCTTGTTCTTTTCATTTGTGACTATAGTAATTCCTCATTTCTTTGGCACACATTGCATATGACTCACTCAAGTGCTGTCAGAGATGGGGTAAATGATGCCAGTATCCAACTATTTGATAATTTCTTTCTTCACGACCTCCTTCATGATTAGATTTAGTCTCCGTTGATGATCCACTGTGGCTTTGTACTCATCATTCATCATAATGTTTTGCATGTAAAATGATGGACTAATGCCTCGAATGTCTGCTATAGTCCAGCCAATGGCTTTCTTGTATTCTCGTAACACTCTCGGCAACTTATCTTCCTGCTCAAATATTAGCGACGAAGAAATAATCACAGGTAAATCAGAAGAGTTTTCTAAGAATACATACTTGAGATGGCTCAGAAGTAGCTTTAGTTCCATCTGCGGTGGTTCTTCAATCAAAGGCTTGATTCACTCTTTTTTCGATAGTTCCAAACTTTCCACCTGTGGTGTCGATTTGAAGCGAAAGGGTCTGTCAAGATAGTTGATACATTCCAGAATTTCATCATCTAGCTCACTGTCAGTCATGTTGGTGATGCAAGCTTCAAGTTTATCCGTGGAAAGTTACATTGCATCAGTATCCTGGATGATACTATCTAAAACATCAATTCTGAAATATTTCTCCTCATTTTCATCACTCAGGAATTTCATGGCTTTGAAAACATTGAATGTAACTTCTTGGTCCTGTACTTTCATGGTTAGTTCTTCTTTTTGTACATCAATAACTGTTCGACCTGTAACCAATAATGGTCTCTCGAGGATGATAGGTACATCTTTGTCTTTTTCCATGTCAATGATAATAAAACCTGAAGGGAAAATGAATTTGTCGACTTTAACCAATACATCTTCCACTACACCTCTCGGAAATGTGAGCGATCTGTCAGCAAGCTGCAGAGTAACTGAGGTGGACATTGCTTCTCCAATCTATAGTTTCCTGTAAATAGACAAAGGCATCAAGTTAATGCTGGCACCTAAGTCACACAAAGCCTTACCGAAGTAATGTTCTCCTATGGTGCAAGGGATAATGAAATTGCCAGGATCTTTCAACTTTGGGGGAAGCTTCCTCTGAATGATGGTGCTACATTCTTCTATCAATGCTATTATCTCGTAATCTCCCAATCTTCACTTTCGTGAAATAATGTATTTCATGAATTTGACATAGCAGGGCATTTGTTCCAACGCTTCTGCAAATGGGATGTTGATATGCAGCTTTTTAAGATCTCCAGGAATCGAGCAAACTGTTTGCCTAGTTTATTTTTTTGGAGACGGTGTGGAAAAGGTGGAGGTGGAGTGAATTTTTCTCGATCATTTTCTTTTGCCTCTTTTTCCTCCATCTGTGGTTCTGCTGCGCTGCTTTCTTTTGGAACTTCCTCAGTGGATGCATTGACTCCAACATCTTTGTTGATCTCAGTACCGCGCTTTTCAAAGTAATTGCTTGACATTGCTCATTCCCTCGGTTCCTTGGATTTGGTTCTGTTGGAGTTCTACGGTCCCAATGATCGAATAATAAGCATGAAACAAACATGTGAATACATCGAGGAAGTTGCGGAATACTTACATCGAGAGGTTGAGCGATGCAGTGGACAACAAAAACTTCAAGCTCCCTCCTAGAGTGGCTCGGCAGTGGGCTGTTTTGAAGTCCACAAAATTCAGCCATGGATCTCCATCATGACTCCAAGCTTTAGTTGAAATTCCATGCTCATATGTGCGGTTTCCCTTTCACCTTCGCAAGACTCCGTTGTGTGCTAGCACTCTTGATTTTGCAACAAAATCAACACATTTGCTTCTCCATGACTCACGGTTTTTAGCAAAACCAGTGAAGAGAAAAATGGCCTCTAAGGCTGAGAGAGAAGAACAGTAAATGAGAGAGAGAGATGAGTTGGTTAGATGGAAAATGTGTATCTAATACCAATTTTGAATTTCCAAAATTCATTTAATTGATTTTCCAAAAATTGGCTTTCAAAAGTCAAACAATAAAAGCTATACCAACTTCCATCAATCAATGAATAGTGACTGGTGTCAATCACTCAAAGTGAAAGACATCTATCACTTGATTGACGAATGATGTGACGAATGATTTGACGCTCGTGCCGCACTCGAATTCGAAATGCGAATGCGCTCACAAACACTTCCGGACTCGGGTTCGCTAATTCCAATTAACGAATTTTCTGTGCGTCGTAATTAAATGATTATGCCTAGCAAAATCACTATTCACGTCGCCAATGAATTAATTCTAAATTAACTCGTTCGCCCGAATTAAAATCTAATTTCAATTCCGCGTCGAAATCCAATTTCGTATAATATATCGAATATATTATTTTATTGATTAATTCCAAATTAATCGTTATCTCTCTTTTGATAATATTTTATCCCAGATAAAATATCTCTGCAATTAATCCCAGATTAATTTTCTCTCTCATCTAATTAATCCCAAATTAATTAAAGTGCGAGTCATACGTCATCGGTGAATCTTTGGGAAGCGACCCATGAGATCCCCGGATATGTTGGCAGTTAATACGGTCATCGTACTATTCGAACACGTAAGTACCTCGTACTACGTTTGTACCGATTTAAAAGACAAGGTTGGCTTCTAGCAAAGCGCCATGACTACCCAATTCTCCAGAAATATTCTTACAGGAATATGTGATCTATATCAGGCGTAGTATACGTGGTATTCAGTATTTCGATCCAGTATCGGATGTCACGTGCTAGGCCTGGGGCTGGAAATATGTCTGCCCCGTACGAAGCATATATCGGATCTCTGGTAACTAGTCTCTATAATCGGATAAACATGACCTAGTCATAATATCCCGATAGCTGCAGCATATAAGAGAACCAGTCTCGTATCCTACTTGACCATCATCTCCACTATGACTGGAGTGATACTTCCATCTTGACATCACACCCAACACATTACGATTCTCAATATACCCAGCAAAGGCGTACACAGAACCTGTTAAAGCCCTGGACGACCTAAAACCAAAGTACATTGATTGTCGCAAGTATTAGCGGTGCAAGTCTCAGGTTAAGACCAAATACACATACCCTGATTTCGGACTTCCATAGACACATAGTCATACTACCAATGGAATTTCGAGGGGTCTATCGAGAGCGAAGCTGTTTTTCATACCATCGGTAAAACACAACCTCCTACTACACTTGCATGAGTATCCTATACCCAATTATAAGAGAACTATGTCGTTATGCCCTCATAACGTGCACAATGTAATACTAGTCTATTACGCATTATCGATGTCCAATGTCGATAATACTCTGACTATGGATATTTAATGATTTATCCTTCGTGGATTGATACTGTCTCATATCATCTCAATCCAGGAAAAAATCATAAGGACCTCATATCATTTATATATCTAGGTGATCTAATCACAAATGATAAAAGAGCAATCTCCTTTGTCACATAGTTAATTTGTACAACAACACCATGATCTGTACAAATAGTGACGTTGTGGGTCATAACTGTCCAACAATCTCCCACTTGGCCTATAGCCAGTCACTCGAGTGTCCTACACCCGACTATGTACGGTTCGCTCAAACTGCTGAGGAAGGCTTTCGTCAGCGGATTTGCATGATTATCATCTGATGCGATTTATACGATCATCACATCGCTACGATGTATGATCCGAACGAATCAGGTGAATATCGAAGTATATATCTGGATCGTTGATGAGACCATTAATTCTTTAGCCTGCGTTGTAGCCTAGCTCAGCTGCTAACAGAACTATATATATTCTAATTTGATTTTTTATCGACCCAAATGGCTTCTATTGCTGCCTCAGCCGCAGCAATAATCCACTTTTGTTGTTTATTCGGTAACAATATCTTGTTTGGAAGATTTCCAGCTCACTGTTCCGTTATTCAAACTTTATAGTACCGTTATTACAACTAACAGTCGTTATTATCAGTTAGGAAACTTGCAGCAGTGATCCCAGTCACTTCAAGTTCTCATTCTCTATAGTATAAGACAGCATCCTTAGTTCCTCTAAGATACTAAAGGATGTTCTTAACATCAATCCAATGACTATCATTTGGATTGGCCCAATTGTGAATCCATGTGCTCAAAGCAAATGAGACACCAGGTCACGTGCATTTATTAATGTACGATTTCTCGGAGAGTGTCAACAACTTTAAATCTATCCCAGTAGATCTTTGTTCCTGGAATAAAGGTTGTTTCTCCAAAGAATTCTACAGAGAATTTTCTCGAAAGCCAAGCTTTCGCCGATTATTTTATGGGAATATCTGTACGGGCCAAAGTTGGGCCAAGGGCAATTTTGTCCTTTTACTCCGGGCCCAAGTTTCTACCTCAGAAGGAAGCCCAATGATTAAAGTGAACAGTGGCCTAGAGATTCATAAGCCCAAGCCTAAGGAGGAGCCACGTACTCCCAGGCACAATAATGCCACCCCCAATCCATCCGTTCCAACCTGCAAGCAGTGATGGCACTTTATTAAGTTGACTGTTACCATGTTCTAACGGGCAAATAATCAAAAGACAATCAATAAAGGCACACATGACTATATCGTGGATATATAAGGAACAAGGCTCCAAGAGGAAGGGGGATCCAACTTCTCTAGCTCTCCTACCCATAGCTATGGGACATTCTCAAGCTCGCCACTCCTGCCACTTACCGCCCTCACGGCATTCAACGGAGTTCAAGGTAGCATCTAACCTTGACCTTCCATCTATTACTACCTTTTTTCATTTACTGACTGTGGGTCGTCGGAGTGCCCCCGGCACCCACCACACGGGGGCCGGTTACAGTACTCTCGCTCACTCTACCACCTTTGTTTTGCAAGATCGCTAGTGCCCCTATATAAAATCTCAATTGTAGACCCCCGGCGAAAACCAGCGTCTACAATTTGGCGCCCCCCCGTGGGGCCCTAGCGATCCATAACATGCAAAGATTTCTCCATCTACGATCCTTTCAGACACTCATACATATATATATGGGCGTCGCGCAACGAGCAGAGACTTCAGATCTTATGATCACCAAATTTGCCATCCTCCAAAGATAATTACAAACATTGGAGCACATTTCTTCAACCTCCTAAAGGCCGAGGCTACGGGTCACCCCAAAATCCTAATAATTTGATATGATCTATTAGAAGCATTCATAATTGGGCAAGCGGAATCCACCATCAGACGACCGTCCATAAATCACCAAAGAAGAAGCCATAATCCCACCAGTAGACTAATCGTAATTAGCCATTCCCTTCAATGAAATTGTATTTCCCATCTTTTGCCACTGGTGACATGAATTTGGCGTGAGGAGAGTGTCTCGATCGACGGTACCCGAATGAAGTCTTGGCTTGGACATCCCAGTTAATATTGCCAGGTATGGCTTCTACTTTTTAATAATGTCCCAATCGACATTAGAAAGACATGAAACTTGTGATAGATGTCATAGTTGGTATTATAATTTGTAGTATGCTATGCGGTGTCCCAGTCGACACAAACGATTTACAATTTACAACTGGTACATTAGGTACTGGTTTAGGATGGCTCACTCGACATTCACGATGTCTGGTATATAACTTGTTATGAGTGTCCTACTCGATATTAGAGTGTTATTGAGGATGTCCCGACTTGTTAAAGATTCTACTTGACATACCACATAACGCCTGTTTAAGATCTCATCCGACATGAGATGGAAGAAGACTTAGCTTGACTAAGGTACCATTAGATAAAACATAGATTAATTTCTATATGTCAAAATAGATTGCCAACAAATTCGTACTACATGTAATGATTGTTATCTTCCTCAAAAGACATAAGAGGATAGTTATTTTCTCATACGACAAGGTGGTCGTTGACTCTTCACACACAACATACAAAGATTAACATCTCCTCCAAACGACGGAGAACATAGTTATTACTCCAGATGATAAGTATAACTTACCATCTCTTCCGGATGACATAAGAAGTTATTCTTTCATTCTTCAAACGACATAATAAAGCTCTCATCTTCTTCATTCGACACGAAAAGATATTCATCTCATCAGCCCAACAATCAGCTGAGTCGCATGGATAAAAAAAAAACAGATTGCCCACCAGCCTAAAGATACAGGACGAGCAAAACCACTCAAAGAGCCTACGCTGAACATCTATGTCGTCTCAACATACATATCACCCCACAAGTCCATTCCATGAATAACCCCTCACCAAATCCATTACCCACGCGACAATAAGCCCCAAAACACTTGACTAAGGGTGATCCCAATTTCATACTGTAAAATAATATCGTGAATGAGTTTTACTGCTTTTAAGTGCCTTTGTGAAAAGCTTGTGAAGCTGCTGAGTGTGTTGCTTGTGCAGTGATGACTGACTCGACTTAAGCGCACAGGGGGTGAATCTTGTCCTTCCATCGCTATTAAAAGCCTGGCAGAGCAGCATGCACTTACTTGGTGCTATGGCTTAGTGTACTCCCTCCCTACAACCTTCTCAATGTCGAGTCAGATTGTGCCTAAGGTATCAACAGATGCCATCTCTTCATGAGCATACTGGTTGTTAAAAGTATCAGGATTCTTATGTTCCACACAAACATCAACAACCACAAAAGAGCCTGGTCCTGCTACATTTATCAGTAATCTCAGCATCATTGTCAGTTTTGGCCTTAATTGATACTTGATCATCCACCAGACAGTCTTCTGATACAGGCATATTGGTGCTACCTGGACAAGTTTGTTTCACGACTGTGTTCCTGCATATCACTAAACGATTCTACTGTTTGACCTCTACATCTCTGATATGGTAGCCATCCTTCTCAGGAAGCATGCATTGCACAGTATCATGATTTGAATACTTGTGCAAAGGCCACTCTGCAGCATGAGTATTCTCTCTTCTGTGATGACAATCTGACTTACTTAAAGCACTTGCTCTGCTCTGCTCTTGTAGCCATAAATTCATTTGAATTGTGATCAGATTCAAAACAATCACCACTTGCCAGAGCCTTCTGACCACTGGACGAGTTTGGCTCTTGTACCAATCCAGGAGTAGATGCTTTGCATCAGCATACTCAAGCTGATTTACACGTCATTCACTCTTCTAGCTACTAAGTTTCGTTCATCATCTGCTCACTTATATTATCTTGTTCCCAATGTGTCATTGGTTGGAGAGACCCCTGAGGATCAGCATCTGAAACTCCATGCCCTGCAGCTGTAACCTTGTCTAATAACAGGTCCTCATCAAGGTCCAAACCAATTTGGCAAGCATCACCATCTGAGGAAGTGAAGACGATACACACGGATCCAGGAAACATATTCAACGATCCAATTCCCAAGCCCACAGCTCACAACATTTTTCTCAGGCATTTCATCAAACACTTTAAAAGCACCACTAGTAAATTCCCTGGACGACACAACAACTGCTGCTCTGGGCAGTAGAGCTGTCAAAACAGCCCTACCAGGAGACATGACTCTTTACCTACAGTACCTACAGGGCATCCAGCCCCCATAACCATTTTATCCACAGATCTCAAATCAAATTCCAAGCAATACAACAAATTCTTAGTGTGCCGCTCGAGTACACTGGTCTCTTTGCTAGAGGGGTCTTTGGTAACAAAGCAATTATCATCAATTGTAAAAACTCTTTTTCTTCTCAGAGCCTATGTAATCCACAAGCAGTCCTTAAACAAAATCCAAGAAGCCTTAAGATCCAGAAAGTGGTTTATATCGTTTCTGTTGCGAAGCTCATTGTCAAAGCCATGCGGGACCTTGATGGTCTTTGACGGATTACCGTCTTGAACAATGATCAAATGATACGACTCAAAATATGGCCCCCAAATCTCCGAGAAATCCAACTTTCGAATTGTGGGTATCACGATGTCGAGATCTTCTTTCAGTTTTTGATGCCATGTTCATTCTGGTCACGAATGTTAAATGAATTGGTGATTTCAGTAATGAAACAATCTCGTTCGACTCGACAATGCGAGAGATTTGGTACCGCAAGACATGGGACATGGGCAGTGGTCAAACCACGGGCTTCACAGTCGCAGACCTTGTCGCCTAGGGGCAAAATCTGGCTTCAAGCGAAATGGCTGAGGCGCAGGCCCTAATACATCCACGGGCTCGACATGCCCTTAGGATGAGTAGTGGATTCTACTGGAAGTGTCAGGCGTTCTATGATGCAGATGGCTGGCATTTGTCCTCTACTATTTGGCAATTTGAGTGTGGGTTCATTCGTGAGAAACCACTTAATAGGCATGGACTAATTGATTCGTGTGTTTATGAGTCCCTGTGGTCGTATGAAGATGCTCGGTGGTTTGAGTATAACTTTCAAATAGCGTGAGAAGCTTGCCAAAATGTCAACGTGGACGCTTACTATGAATGATATCTCCACCAAACAGCAGTATCACTGAAATCCAGTCCAGTCGGCGCGATGAGTGTGTGTAGGAGAAGTACAGTTCCAATTCATTGTGTGGTAATCGTCCCACTCGACACTACACTAGGTATAAGGCAAATGTCCCAGTCGACACTACACATGAGATGGTTGTACTTGTTAAGGATTCCAGGCGACACCATCATGAGAAATCTGTCACTCATTGAAGACCCTCGTTCACATATATCTTATTCCCACCACATATATGATTTTGTAGATTGAGGAATAAAGAGCCCACAGACCTTCACCAGGTCGAGTAGAATGAGAAGGGAAAACCCACATGGAACTTCATCATGTCTACTAACTGATGAGTGGTATTTATATCACTATTTCCCACTCATTTAATCTAATATTTTATAGTTTGTTTCTTGAGTTTTGTGAATGTTTTGATGTGTTTTGTGTTATTTTGTAGATAAATAAAGTTTCAGGACATTCTGGAGGTGATTTGGAGCAACAGTGAAAATTGGCGAAAAAATGGCATTTTGGTAATTTCCGGCGTCGCGCCGCCCCAGACCTTCCGCGTCGCGACGCCCAGCACATGCGCCGAATCTGCTAAAGTGCGCCGGGTCAACATGTCAGAATTTGAGAAGTTTGACTTTGCTAAAATGCGCCGTGCCACGTGTCACCATCACATCAATCTGCTAACGTGCGCCGTGCCACGTGTCAACATCATATGCTGCCGACACTCAGACTGACATGTGTCGCCTCGTCATCAGCCACGTCAGCGATCAACGAGTCAACTTTGCCATGTGTCATGCACATCATCGTCCACGTCAGCAGGTCAACCTAGTCCACTTCAACCAATGTCAAGCATGCCTCAACCATCACAACTAACTTGACACGTGTCGCCATCCTATTGTGCCGACAAGTGAACAGTCAGCCGCCACGCCACGTTATGCCACGTCATCGCCACGTCGTCGCCGCGTCAGCATGACGTCATCAATGACGTCATCACAATAATTGAGAATTAGCCGCCTTGACACGTGTCGCGTGAACAGTCAGCCGCCTTGCTACGTGTCGCCTTCTCATTGTGCCACGTCGACAATCCAGCGTCGCGACGCTGAGGACCTTGGCATCGCGACGCGCGAACAGTGAAAAATTTTCCTATAAATATTGCGCGGAATTTTCATTTTCAGTTGTTATTCTCTCTCTTCTAAATTCCGTGTAAGAGAGTTTCTCTCTCTAAAAAATTTTGTTTTTAATTTTTTTTACTTTTAATTTAATTTTAATTACTTTTTGTAATAATAATAGTTTACTTTCTTTTTTTTTTTTACAGTTTGTACTATTTACCATGATGAGGTAATACTTCCAGCTAAGGTGAAGGTAATTCTTTTACTGTTGCTCTTTAGTTTAATCTCCCTTAAAAATATATATTTACTAATTAAAATACTGATTATAAATGATACCGCCAGAGTGGTCGGTTGGGAAATTTATTTAATCTGGTTTAAACCTGACTTAATAAAGGAAACCGCTATATTGGTCGGTTGGTATTTTATTTTCTGTTGGTTGAACCTGATTAATCAAGGATACCGCCAGTTTGGTCGGTTGATAAATTTATTTTATCTGGTTTAAACCTGACTTAATCAAGGAAACCGCTATATTGGTCGGTTGGTATATTTATTTTCTGTTGGTTTAAACCTGATTAATCATGATACCGCTAGATTGGTCGGTTAATAAATTTATTTTGGTACCGCTTTATGGCTGGATTATGGACAAATATTACCGCCTATATGGCTGGTTGGACTTATTGGACTTAATCAGGATACCGCCAGATTGGTCGGTGGTTAAAAATAATATCAAGTTTTATATTATTTTATTGGGAGATTTCTAAATTAGTAATAGTAAAAGTAATTCCTTTTACCTTAGCATTTTATTTTTATTGTATTTTTACTTTTCATTTTCATTATTTATTTTAACGCAATTATTTTTCAACATTTTATGTCTTTTATTTTCAAGTTTTTACCAGCCCTAGCTATGTGTAATAACTAAGTTAGTATCTAGGGTTGTGATGAAATTCTATGTCACCGGTTTATAAGGGTTAGATTATAATTTGGGTAATAAAAGATTTATTTATTGAGTCTTAATCTTAATGCTCTTTAATTAACTGGCCATTAATTAATTGATTAGGTAAACTTAAAATGAACTAGACATATGGATTTTAAGTTTAAGACCTTAGATTCAATAGCCCACGATCTTCCTTAAGGATAGATAACCCTTTCAATAGATTTCCTTACAGGATAGAATATACCTGTCGGGCGGGGGTAGTCTTAATTGGAACTTAATCGTAATGAATCTAGGTAATTTGGTTGACATAGACATATAGTTCAATTGGATTATACTAGGTATTTGTAATTGACCATCGGAAGATGCTTTTACATACATTAGTGTTCCAGGTTAATAAATCAATAAATTACCCAATTATAATATAACCACTTTATCTTTAATTAATATTGGAATAAATCACAACCCTAGATAGTTTTTAATATTGAATTTTCTTAAATTCTACCTTCCAACAATTTTATTTTATTGTCTTTAAATTTAGAATCGTCGCTATTTCAAATCAATTAAACAACTTGTTAGATACTAGTAATCATTTAACCTCATAAAATTAATAACTTAGGTATTAAGTCCTCGTGGGATCGATACTTTTTATACTACTTGAACGATACGTACGCTTGCGTTATACGTGTGTGTTTACGCCGGTCAAGTTTTTGGCGCCGTTGCCGGGGACTTATTTATTTATTATTAGTTTAGGGGTTAGATACTTTTACTTGTATCTAATTTCTTTTTACTTATTGTTATTGTTTTCTTGTGTTTCCGGTTCTCAGAAACTTCATGAGACGAACCAGAAGCTTTGAACTCCGACCATTTGACCCAGAAATTGAAAGAACTATCAGACAGTTGAGAAGAGAAAGGCGAGAAGCCCAAGAAGCCTTAGTCAACATGGAACCTGAACCTTTGGAGGTTGCACCACCAATTCCCATTCGAGACAGAACCATTCCGGTGGTTGACAGACTCATTTCATGTATTGTACTCCCTCCATTACCAGCAAATGCGGGTGACATCAAAACTTGCATTCAGATGATTCAGCAGTCAGTACAGTTTGGGGGAAATGCAACTGAAGATCCTAATGCCCACATCAGCAACTTCCTGGAAGTTTGCGGTACTTTCAATTACAACCGAGAAGCTGAAGAAGCAATGAGACTACGTGTTTTCCCATACTCTTTAAAGGACAGAGCTAAAGCCTGGCTACATTCATTACCAGCAGGTTCTATCACAACATGGAACATCTTAGCCACCAAATTTCTTGCAAAGTATTTTCCACCAGCCAGAACCAGAAAACTGAGGAATGACATCACATCCTTTGTGCACAAGAATCAGAAACTCTCTACGAAGCTTGGGAAAGGTACAAAGATCTACTCCGGAAATGTCCACACCATGAAATTCCAAAATGGCTTCAAGTCCAAACATTTTACAATGGGCTTTCTGGAATAATGAGAACCACAATTGATGCTGCTGCTGGAGGAGCTTTAATGGCAAAAGGTGAAGATCAAGCCTGGGAACTAATCGAAGAAATGGCCAACAACAACTCTTTGTGGCCAACTGAAAGAAGTTTGATTCAAAGAATTGCAGGAATATATGAGGTTGGAGCTAATACAGCAGTCAACACCAAACTAGATCAAATATGCAAATTCATGGAGACTCTTACCACTGGATCCATAAGTTCACCATATGGAGGAGCACCAGAATCAAATCAACATGAAGAAACGGTGAATTATGTCAACAATTTCAACAGGCAGGGGAACAATCCATATTCCAACACCTACAACCCAGGGTGGAGGAATCATCCTAATTTTTCATGGAGCAACAATTCAGGCCAACAGCGGAACTATCCACCACCTGGATTCCATAACAGAATAAAGGCCAGGAGCAGACAAATGAACCAGTGATGGCAGAGATGTTAGCTCAATTAAAAAGATAGAAGCCATGATTCAGAGCCAATCAGCTTCCATCAAAGCACTGGAGAATCAAATCGGCCAACTGGCCAATGCTCAGAGTTACAGACCACCAGGTAATCTTCCCAGCAACACAGAACCAAATCCAAAGAACCG
>SKCR01048697.1:0-40248 GCA_019454045.1 Zanthoxylum bungeanum
ACTGTAGTAGCCGTAGAAACCGTGATTTTTGACTTATTTCAGATTCGAATTTGAAAAATTCCCAATGTAAAAGTTGTAGCACTCAATCTTACCTTTCCGGCGATATAAAATTCATAAAAATCGGAGATCGTATGAAACAGTTACGGTCTAATTACTAAAAGCTATTCGAGATGGAACGTAAACTAAGTTCCGCGTCCAAATTTCTCGGAATCTTCCGAATGTCCCAAATATCATTTCACAAGTACGTACTTTCTCGAACATGATTTATATCAAGTATTATACCTCCGAGTCATAATAATCGCCAGGCTTTGGTTTCGTACGAGTCGTCAGGTTCACTGGATGTTACACTTTAATACTATGTATGTCAGAGACCGTTCATGGTCTGACCGTTAGATGTTCGTTGGGTGTGGACCGATATACTCGTTAATCAACTGTGTATCAAAATTGGATCCGTTGGCCCGTATGTGTATCATAAGATGTTAAGGTATGCATGTCAGTGGTCACAATTCTTAAGACTTTTGCCAAAGCTGATCAACTATCGTTGATCGCATATATATCAGAAATGGTATTATGATTAGTTGTAAAGAATCGTGGATATGTCAACAATATGAGATGTGCGCCTTGGAAACTTGATGGTGTAGTATATGTTTCCTAAGAACAACTCGGATAGCCTACAATTGAGGGATTGTTAAACATATGTGATGTCCTCGACTTGTATAGTTCAGAAAAATCATTCGTGTTATTGCAAGTTTGGAGGTGGTCGAATGGTGTACATATAAACTAGGCTTATATGACGAACGTGTCTGGACTTAGAGAGTACTACAATATGAAGTGTACTCGTTGAGCACTCGGGTAGAGATTGTGTTCAATAATAAATAACATTTGATAATATAATTATCAATCAAAGTAATTAAGTGTTATTAGATATTATTAATTATTTACTAGACCAATTGGGATTAATTGGATTAATCCAAATTTATAATCACACAAAAGCTTTATTGTAATTTCATAAATATCTCTACAATTGGAGGATATTTTGGTAATTATAAAATATGTAATAATAGGTGTATTTGGTTGATTTAATTGGATTAATCAAATGATTAAACTTTTGGCTTTATTTAATTGGATTAATCAAGTGGTGAGACCAAGTTGATTAGAATACACCTAATATGCATAATTAGACAAATTAAATTAAGCCCACCAAAAAGTTGGTTAAAACTTTTATTAATTAAGAATTCAAATCTTGATTATTAAATCTAAGCTTGTGCAATTTTATTGATAAGTTTCAACCAAAAGAAAACAAGTGTGAGAGAAACTTTGAAAGTTTTCTATATTTTTCTTACTTAGAAGATTTAATATTTCATCCAAACTTGTTATGTAATTTTTGATATTCTTTAATATGCTGTGTTTATATTAATGATTTGATATCAATATGAAACATATTGTGATGTGATGAACACTAAAAAGTATAAATTTAATAAAAAGAAAGAAATCATTTTACACTTGTAGTTTCATTAGTCCCATTAATTTAGCATATTTGTGAAATAATAATTAAATTTATTTTTTATATATTTTTATTTTTATTTTTATTTCTTCTATAGGTGCAATAATACTTTGGATGCATGGCTAGAAAAAAAGACATGACATTTAAATTTTGGAGACCATAAACTTAAAAACGTGCTCTAGCAGTGTATAATTTCGGAAATTCTAATTTTACGTAATTTTTTGTATTTTGGCCATAATGTTTTACTCCGATATCGGATTGAGGCGATTCTAGTTCTAGATGAAAGAAGCCTCAAATATCTACAACTTTTCTCTAAATAATTTCTATTTCTGATATTTTCAAGGTCGAAATTGGTCAAGAATCCAATGTTTATTGCATGTAATTTTAATTATAAAAAAGCAAAATAAATAATAAATAATAAAAAAATAAAAATTGAAATATCAAAATCCATATTTAGGTGGATTGTGACAAATGTTTACAAAATGATCAACAAAAATTAAAAAAAAAATCAAAAAAGGAAAAAGAAAAAAGAAAAATTTAATTAGTAAAAGTTTATTGTTTATATTTGATTTGGAAAATTGTAATTAATAATTGTGAGATGAGTACTACTACTATAAATAGAGGTGCTCACCTATCATTTTCTTCATATTTCTTTCATTTTCTCTCTTGAAGAATTTGGAAGAAGTGTCTTGTGTATTTTATTTTTCTTGTAATCTTTTTTCTTTCAGTAATAAAATTATGCAAGTTTTTATGCCAAATATGAGTAGCTAATTCCATTTTATTGAGGTAAATGGTGAAACTCTTAATATGAGAATATAAATTAATCTTACTTATATTATAATATATGAATTTTAATTTGAAGACTAATATTTAATATTCTCTTATATTTGCGGGTGTCTTGATTCTCTATAGACAATCAAATCTTGATTGGCACAGTTAATACTTTACCTCACATTATATGAGAGAGTAATTTAAATCTGAATTAATTATTGACAAACTCTGTTACCGTTTTTATGGCTGGTTTTATTTATTTGGCATAATTGAGTACCTAACTGGACTTGTTATAGACAAATATTATTACCCTATTTATGACTGGTTTTATATATTTTGGCATAATTAATTCCTGAAGTAAATTAATAATAATGTCAATTTATATATTATGAAAAGTAAGATTTCTCTATATTTGAAATATCAAGAGTGAATCATTATCCCCGACATTCTAATTTATTGTTGCAGTTCAATTTAAAATTGTTCATCACTTCAAACAATTTAGCCTTTTTTATCACTTGAATTAATATTTTATTTTACTAAATCTATTCCTTTTGGATCGATCACGGACTTACCGGGTTATTTTA
The DNA here is from genome assembly GCA_019454045.1 of Zanthoxylum bungeanum. Lineage (NCBI taxonomy): Eukaryota > Viridiplantae > Streptophyta > Magnoliopsida > Sapindales > Rutaceae > Zanthoxylum > Zanthoxylum bungeanum. The sequence goes on from SKCR01048697.1 coordinate 2,860, forward strand.
TTGGTCCCGTGTTAGTGTTGGAGTTGGTGCTTGGAGTGTCAATGCAAATAATGTATTGTATATTTTATTATTTATTAATAAAATAACTATATTTTTTTTTCATACCTTATTAATGGTTTATTAGGTATGGCAGTGGGTAAGATTTGGTACGGGTTTGCCATTGTCAAATCTACACCCGTATATGTAAATAAATTACCAAACCTGCACCATACTCACTGCAGGTTTTAATTTTCATTACCAAACTCGTATTCGCATATAAAAATAAATTACAAAACCCACACTAGTACCCAGCGGATTTTTTACGGGTTTTTAAAATATTGAATTCCCTTATACTCTTAATAATACAATATTTTTAATTAAACATTGATATTTTTCATAACATACAAAAAACGTATTTCACAGTTTACAAATTAGGACACATAAGAAAAAATTTAAAATATTTATAACATGATGTCAAATTCATATCATCACAACTACATCCATGTTTCACTAGCTGACTATCCTTCATTATGTTAAATTCATATCATCAAAATTATTGAACCATGACCATAAGCAATTCAAAAATATTAAGAGAGAGCAATTCAAAAATTGTAAGTTAGTGAGTCATTTTATATGAGAGATTTGTTTGCCCTAAAAAAATAAAACAAAAAAATTAAGCTTGCCGGTAGTGGATACCCGCTGGTTTTATTTAATTACCAAACCCGCACCAAACCCGATGCAGGTTGTGTTTTAAATTACCAAACCCACACCGAATTCACTTAAATATTTACCTAATCCTACCCATTGCGGGGGAGTTTTTGCGGGTTTGTGGGCGAAATTGCCATCTCTAGTCATTATGCATATTAGATTTATGTAATAATGCTAAGAATGACATCGACCTTAGAATAGTCATGTAGTAATACTGAACACTAGGTGGTCCGACATTGGGATAAATATTACTATTATAAACTATTCTTAAAGTAAATATTCTTAGTTGTTGGTTTTGGAATACGGTGGAATTCCTATAACCTAGAAGACTAGCACATGTCATATATTAGAATTGGAGTTCCAATGGTTTAAACCGATGTACCATGAGATTTGGAAGCTCATATAGATGTGTGGGTATTGGTTGGACTGAATACTGAATGACTCACATGTGATTTCTAATAATTGGAATTGTTAGGGTTGGTGCTCGGAATGCGAATCCAGATCGTATTTATGTCTGATTCATGAATACGAACAATTCATTTTCCATAATATTACTTATTTATGGTAGTTCTTCTTGCTTTTATATACATATTCGATCTAATTACGATTAGATTGAAAATAAATATGATTTAGTGATATGTATATATTAGACAAAGACCCGATAATATATAATGTAGTACGCAATTACAAAGTAATTTGTAATTGATATTGGGAAGTGACACTACTAGAAGTATATTATCAAATAAAGTTCATGGTCAAGATTTAATAACACAGGTCGGTTAAAAAATCCGCTAAAACCAATACACGTCGTATACCGAGATTTGGTCTGATGGTTTATCCCAATGAACCATGAGTCTGGGGAGACTCGTATAGACGTGTAGGTGTTTATATTGGATAAACATTGAACGACTCACCGAAGATTTCCTAATAGATGGTACACCAACGTCAATAGGAATCTTCTCGGGTCAAGTGAACATAGTGGTCATTTGACTTGAGATTCCATTGTGGATGTATGAGGTATACCCCACACTTTGATGGCAGTCATGTCACCGATCTATTTAGATCAGACCTCCACCTGTTCGTTGGGTGTGGACCGATCCTCAGGATATCCTGTGCGTATCAAGATAAGATTTGTTAGTTCTATGTACATAGCATAGGTATTCAATATGGAATTAGATATCTGTTAAATCCATGGGCCCGTGGTACACTGTAGAAGTAAGTTCTAAGTGTTATTAAGAGATTGCTAATAGAATTGTCGACAAGATTATACCTATAGAGATTTGACGTTTATATCTATATCTTTGGGATAATCCGGATACCTATGACGGAGGAATTATACGTATGCAGTGATCTCGACCTATATGGTTCTGAGAGTTTATCTGTGTTCGTCATAATTTACGGGTGGGTAGATTATGGACACGAAATTGGATTTCGTGACGGATATGCCTGAACCTAGAGAGTCTAACTAATGAAATATACTCGTAGAGTACTAGGACAACTTTTATGAATAATACTGATTATTTATAAGTCGTTTAATGGTAAAACGGAAATACATGCGTTTGGGATCTTTCGGCCATTTGTTAAATGTCAAATTATGATATTTGATATTTATAATTAATATATGTATTTTGATTATTTAATGTAAATATAATACATATATTTAAGATATTTGTATTTAATTATTTGATTATTTAAATGTTAAATAATTAAATGAATTAAATAATAAATATCTTTTTACTTTATTAAAGTAAGAAAAATGGCTAATTTTAATTGATTTAAATGGCCAATTTTGATTTGATCAAATTGTTTATTTAATTGGAACATTTGTAAATTTCATTTAATGGTTAAATGATATATATCTACATTTTTCCAATTTTAATTATTGAAACAAAAAATGAAAATACATGGCCTATATTTTTTTCCTTTTTTCGGTCATTAGGTAAAAAAATATATAAGCCTCTTTTTCATTTTTTTCATAATGTAAGAGCCCTAAAATCAAAATTCAAAGTGAGTTGAGAGGAAAAGATAAAGAAAGAAAAGGAAAGCTTGGAAACTTTGGAATTTTATAAGTTTTTCTTTACTTTCTTCTTCATGAAAAATATTTCTAACATTCTAGGCTTCAATATATGTAGCTTAGATCTTTCTCTACTCCTTTGTGTTTGTATTTTGATGGTTGGGAACTTGATAGAAAAATGGAAGTATGTATATGTATAAAGAATACATGAAATTAGTTTATTTGTATTCTTTTAGCCATTTGGTGGTGATGTTTCCATTCTAGAGTTTCTTAGTCACTCATAAATGATCTAGAATTATTCTTGAGTTGTTTCATGGTGGTGAGACTTGCTTGGTGTGGTAAGGATTGAATTTGTTTAATTTGGTGTAATTTGTCAATTTGTGGAAATTATAAAATTAGGGTTCATAACTCTTCCCAAATTTGAGGATTTTCACATATGTGTTAATTAATGATGTATATATGATGCATATTAATTTTGGTGTTGATTGGACTTGATCTTGAATGGTTTTGAACCAATTTGGAATAAAGTGCAATTCTTGGAAACTTGAGGGACCTCTCGGCAATTTAGAGGAAAAATTGTTTTCTTGAATTTCAATTTGTATTTTCATGTATAAGACATGTATAAATCATTTTGGTAGTGATTTGGAATCACCTAATTATGTATTTGACAAATTAGGACCAAAATGATCAAAATGCAAAGTTTATGGGCATTTCCGTAATTACTGAAAAATCTGGAATTTTTTCCGATTTCTGTTTTAATGTATATTTGATGTACAAATCATTTTGGTTGTGATTGGAAATCACCAAAGCTTGTTTTGAACAACCTAGGACAAAAATGATTAAAATGGAAAGTTTTGAGGTTGTATGGTAATTTACTGAAATTATGATTTCTGGTTAAAAATTTTGTTTTTTAGTATTTGAGTGATTAAAATAAATAAGTTTATTTTAATTACCTAAGAAAAATTAAAGAAATTGGAAAATTTGATTTTCCCATATGTTAGTGTCTCTAAGATTTGCCCAAGGATCCTAAACATTGATTCAAGTGTGAATTTACCAAAGAAAGTTGCAGAATACTTACATTGGTTGGTTGAAGTTCAAAACTTTTCCATGGATGTAGAAGCTCCAAGCCTTTAAAATGAATTCCAAACTCATGGGTGGGTTTCCCTATCACATTTCTTTGACTTCTTTAAGTGCTAGCTTGAACAATTTGTGAAGCAAATTTTTCCTAAGGAAGAAGATGGCTCACAGTTTTGGGAGAGAAGGAGAGAAAAAGTTGTTTTCAATTTTCCAAAAATTGGTGTGTGATTGTTTTCCAAAAACAAGGTTGGTGTAATGAAAAAGAATTCATTAATTGCATCCAACTACTTCCATAATTTGTCAAACAAATGATGTAAGTAAAGTGGGTCCCACCACTTTAAATTCCAAATTTAGTTGGCTTACACAACACACTTTGGGCCCGAGTTCGTTTAATTCGACTAAACGAATTTTCCGTCGCGACGTAATTAAATCCAATTTAATTAAATAATAATGCCTAGCAATATTATTACGGAAGTCTCTTCCGAAAAAATTCTAAATTAATTCGTTCGCTTGAATTAAAATCTAATTTTAATTTCGTATTGAAATCTAATTTCAATTTATATATCCAATATATTATTTTAGCCCAAATAAATAAATTAAATAGAAAAATCCAATTTAACTATTAAATTTATTTTACCGATTAATTCCAAATTAATCACGTTCACTCTTCTATGTGAATTTAATCCCAGATTAATTCTGTTTGAGTCAAATGTCATCTGTGAATCTTTGGGAAGCAACCCAAGAGATCCCTGGATATGTTGGCAGTAAATGCGGTAATCGAACAATCCGAACACGTGCGTACCCGGTACCACATTCTCACCGATTTACAAGACATGGTTAGCTTCTAGCAAAGCACCGTGCCTACCCAATTCTACAGAAATATTCAACGAGGAATATATAATCTTTATCAGGCGTAGTATACAATGTATTGCGTAATACGATTCCGTATCGGATGTCACATGCTAGGCCTAGGGCTGGAATTGTGTCTGCCCCGTACGAAGCATATATCATATCATCAGCAACTAGTCTCTGTAATCGGATAATCATGACCTAGTCATACTATCCCGATAGCTGCAGCATTTAAGAGTACTAATTCTGTATCCTGCGTGATCATCATCTCCATACAACTGAAGTGATACTTCCATCTTGACATCACACCCAATACACTATGATTCTCAGTATACCAAAGAGGCGTACACAGAACCTGTTAAAGCTCGAGACGACCAAAACCAAAGCATACTGATTGTCGCAAGTATTAGCGATGCAAGTCTCAGGGTAAGACCACATACACCTACCCTGATTCGGATTCCCATAGACACATAGTCATAATACCAATGGGACTCCGATGGGTATATCCAGGCGAAGCTGTTCCCGGTCCAACAGCTAACAGAACCTCCTATCACACTTGCATAAGTATCCAATACTTAAATATATGAAAACTATGCCGTTAAGCTTCCATAACGTGCACAAGTGAAATACTAGCTTATTCCGCATTATCGATGTCCAGTCTCGATAATACTACGACTAGGGATATTTAATGATTAAACCTATCGTGGATTAATATTGTCTCATATCTTATTAATCCGGTACTAATCATATGGACTTTTATCATTTATATATCCAAGTAATCCAATTACAAAATGATAAAAGAGCAATTTCCTTTGTCACATAGTTAATTTGTACAAAAACACCATGTCTTTTACAAATTGTGATGCTATGGGTCATAATTGTCCAAAAATCTCCCATTTGGCCTATAGCCAATCACTCAAGTGTCCAACACCTGAACTATGTATGGGTCGCTCAAACTTTTGCTGAGAAATAGCTTTCGTCAGTGGATATGCAAGTTTATCATCTGAAATGATCTTTTCGATCTTGACATCACCATGATGTATGATCTCACGAATCAGATGAAACCGTCGAAGTACATACTTGGATCATTGATGAGATCGTGATTCCTTAGCCTGTGCTGTAGCCCAGCCCAGCTACTAACAGAACTACTCCTAATCCAATTAGGAATTTTTAGATCCAAAATGCTTCTTTTGCTGCCTCAGCCGCAGCAATATATTCCGCTTTTGTTTGTTGAATCGACAACAGTATCTTGCTTGGAAGATTTCCAACTCACTGTTCCGTTGTTCAAACAAAATATGTACCCTGATTGCGACTTATAGTCGTCTTTATCGGTTTGGAAACTTGCATCGGTGAACCCAGTCACCTCAAGTTCTCCTTCTCCATATACTAAGAAAGCATCCTTAGTTCGTCTAAGATACTTAAGGATGTTCTTAACATCAATCCAGTGACCATTACTTGGATCTGCCTGATAGTGACTGTAGATGCTCAAAGCATATGAGACACCAGGTCGCGTACATGTTTGTCACAGTACGAGCTCTTGGAGAGTGCCAACAACTTTTAGATCTATCTCAATAGATCCTTATTACTAGATTAAAGGTTGCCTCTCCCAAGTTTTCTATGGAGAATTTTAATGAAAGCCAAGCTTTCACCGATTTTAATATGGGAATGTCATTGCTAAGAAGCAATACATCATCAACGTATAGGACAATCAATGTCAGTGCGCCCCCACTAACCTTCTTATATACACAAGAATCATCTTCGTTTTGAATGAAACCATATACCTTTTTGATCTCATCAAAACGTTGGTTCCAAGAACGCAATGCTTGCTTCAATCCATAAATGGATCGATTTAACTTACAAACCTTGTTTGCACATTTTGGCACGACAAAACCGTCAGGATGTTGCATATAAACATCCTTCATAAGGTTTCCGTTAAGGAAAGTGGTTTTGACGTCCATCTGCCATATTTCATAATCGAAATATACATCATTAGCAAGCATTATCTGAATGGATTTAATCATGGCAACGGGTAAAAGGTTTCATCGTAATCGACACCATGTTGATGACGATACCCTTTCACTACAAGCCTAGCTTTGTACGTTTGTATGTTTCCATCCATGTCTGTCTTCACCATGAAGATATATTTGCTACCTATAGGCACAATGCCTTCTGGTACATCAACCAGTGTCCAAACTTGGTTGGTATACATGGAATCCATTTCGTACTTCATGGAACCTTGCCATAAAGCTGAGTCGATACCTTGTATCGCTTCCTCATACGTAGTCGGTTCATCTTCCTCAGTTAGATTAATATCTATATGAGGTAAGATCAGAAACCCATACCTCTAAGGTTGTTTTCTGACTCTCTCCGACCTACGCGGTTCTTGTGTATTAGAAGATTGTGGAACAGTCTCATCCCTGATGAACTGTTCGTGTTCCATTAGGGATCGGTGTCAGGAACAGTATTACTCTGATTTTCATCAAGTTTAACTTTCCTCCCACTTACCACTGCATTTAGGAATTCCTCCAAGGAAAATCTCATGGAGAGCAACAAATATTTTGTTCTCTTGTGGGCTGTAGAAGTAGTATTCATTGGTTTCCCTAGGATAACCAATTACAAATAGGTATTTATCCGATTTGGGTTCTAGTTTGGAACCATCCAAACATTTAATTTATGCCCAACATGCCCAAATCTTCAGGAATTAGAAACCTGGTTTCTTTTCTGTCCATATTTCATATGGAGTCTGTCCAACAGACTTCGACGGCACCTTATTCAAAATAAGTATTGAACTGTTCAATGCGTATCCTCAGAAGGAAATTGGTAGCTCAGTGTGACTCATCCCTGACCTTACCATGTCCAACAAAGTTTGGTTTCTCCGTTCGGGCACACCATTTAATTGAGGTGTTCCGAGAGGAGTCCACTGTGAAAGAATACTATATTCTTTCAAGTAATCGAGAAACTCATTGCTCAAGTATTCTCCACCACGGTATGACCGTAATGTTTTAATACATTTGCTTGTCTGTTTTTCAACTTCGTGTCGAAACTCTTTGAATTTCTCAAAAGTTTCCGACGTGTATTTCATAAGATACACATAACCATAACGCGATGCATCATCTATAAGGTTATGAAGTATTCATATCCATCTCTAGCCTAGCTAGACATGGGCCCACATACGTCACCATGAGCGAAGGCTAACAGCTCAGTGACACGTACACCTTTATCGCTAAAAGGCGTTTTAGGCACTTTGCCTAATAAACAAGATTCGCAGACATCATATGAATTAGGATGAAATCCGTCCAAGTATCCACTCTTTGAAAGTGTGGATATACGAGTCTTGTCAATGTGTCCCAGACAACAATGCCACAGATAAGTTTCATCTGTTTTACTCAATTTGAGCCTTTTGTTTGTCATGTTATATGTTTGAGATTCATTTATATTCAAAATATAAAGACTATTATTAACATCTGTTGTACATATCAAAATGTCATCTTTATATACAAAACACCCAGTGTTTCAGAATATAAAGGTATACCCGCATCGGGTTAAACAAGATACAGAGATGATGTTCCTAGTCAAACTAGGTACAAAATAACAGTCACCTAATGTAATTACATGCCCCAAGGATAGATACAGAACATAGGTCCCAACGGCCAAAACAGCGACTCTCGTCCCATTTCCGACTCGTTGGTCGATCTCGCCTAAAGCCAGTATCCTACTAATCAGCAGATCCTGCACACCAGTACATATGTGAGTACCACATCCAGAATCAAAAATCTAATTTTTAAAACCAGTAGTGGACATGTTTATAAAAAACATACTTGAAGCCGGAGCCTTGCCCGTCTTCACTTCCTTCAACTTCGCCTTGTACTCACGGCAGTCACGCTTCCAGTGACCCCGTTTGCCACAATATAGGCAGACGGCTTGGGATATGTCTTTAGTCTTACCCGAAGACTGTGATGATTTGGCCTTGCCCTTTTTTCTTCTTTTTCTTCACACCTCCAGAAGCCTTTGGCCAAGCCTTGGCCTTCTGAGATGTCGAAGTAAGATGTGCCTTGCACTTCTTGCCCTTCAGAAGCTCTGGCTCTGCTTCTTTCAGCATTGCCATTAACTCTCTAAGAGTTTTTTTCGGTTCATCATGTTATAGTTCATGACGAACCCGCCCCAGCAGTTGGGCAGAGACTATAAGATCAAATCTATGGAAGTCTCGGCCTCGAAGGTTATGCCCAGAAGACCTAGCTGTTCGATGTCAGCAATCATCTGCGACACATAGTGCTCGACAGATGTACCCTCTGACATACGCGAGCGGAAGAGTTTCTTTTGCAATTCATACTTCTGAGATCTAAGGTTAGATATGTGAAGATCCTTCAATTTCAACATCATACTATAAGGATCCAATCCTTTGTTCTGACGATGAAACTGAGGAGTCATTGTGGCAAGCATGCTGGATTGAACACTAAAGTTATCATCACGATGAGTCTTCCAAAGCTCATGCTCTACTGTTTGCTCAACTCCAGGCTCAGGCCCGAGAGGTTTCTCTATGACATAGAGTAACTTCTCAGCTCCCAGGACTATCCTGAGATTCATCTCCCAATCTGGAAATTTGGAGTCGTTAAAGACATTATCGCCCATGATTATATCCCTAAGGCTAATCTTTCCAGCCATCTTGATTGCAATAGTCCAACTATCCAATCAACGATTTCGGGTACACGCAAAATGCAATGGTTACTATAGTCCAACTATATAACCAACTACAAGTGGAGTAGTGTCTTGTACAGTCTAACTGTTCAAAGAAAGCAATATTCAATATTAGTCCAACTAATATATATTTATAACGATGATAAATAAAATAAAAGAGAGCGTTTAGCAAGTATTAAACGAAATTGTAAATTTAATACTGGCCTCCCACTATTTTTCAGCAAGCCTCTAACCCTCTGTGGAGTACTCGAGAAACCCAGTTTCCTAGTGGGCTAGGATCCCGTTAAATAAAACACAACCTTTACTTTGGCCAACAAGCTGTATGAAACTTAACTAGGTAGATCTCTAAGATCAATTGGATCCCATCCAATTCCTAGATCTGGTAGGTGGACCTCCAAGTCTAAAACATATATCCAATATATTTCCTAACATTTTCCTCTGAATCAACTAAGCCTTGGCTTTGGCTCAACAAGCTTAATGATTCCAGTTAAGCGCGACCCATTGACAGTGGGAAAGCTTTGTAATCCACGTCGATGAACAAGAAGTGACCTTGACTTTGGCCAACAAGTCACAACCGCCCAAGACATGCTATATATAACAAAGCTTTCGTGGTTTAAACACATCCGCGATGGAAAATGATCTTGACTTTGGCCAACAAATCAATGCCAATCTTGGATCCTGAGAAAGAACCACTCAATGGAAGGAAAATGCTTAATATTAAAGTGAGGGTTTTTCACGTAAATTGGAAACCAATTTATTATCTTTGATTAGGTCTCATCATACACCCTTAAACATGTATTCTAAAAGCATAATAAGGCGCGATAAATTAATAATGATATGCGGATGGATATATAATACAATTTGTTCCTAGAACAAATCACTCTCTCTTTCTTCTCTCCTACTAGCACTTAACATTCTTCTACCCAATTACATAACACTAAAAGAAACCTCATTTACATTGAGGGAAATTGGTGAGAAGATAAATACAATGAGATAAGGAGGTGAAAGGCTCGACACGCAGGTGCAATTTAAATAAGTACCATACTTATAATAATTTCCAAAATTGTCCCACCCATCTAATATCCATCCGATATACATTATTCATACAAATACATCCAAGTATTCACACAAAGCATGCTGTCAATCAATCTAATCCAATTAATTAATCTTTGATTAATGACCATCCAATGTTCATACAACGATTTGATTTGCGCGAGTCCAACTCGTTTAAGAATAAATACTCAAAGTAAGTATTCTTGAATTATATCGAACTATAATTGTAAATCCAATTTAAATTGTATCCAATACTAATTCATATTTAATTCCAAATTAAATAATTATACTTTTAATAGTGCCTTTTGGACTTGGATTCCAAATCAAACCACTTGGGTCTCAAAGGCCCAAATAGCATCCAATGCCTTTTCAATTAAAGTCCAATGGGCTTTCAATTAATTCTTTAGGCATGGGCTTTGGCCATAATGGATCAAACCCAAAATGCCAAGGCCCAATTAGGAATCACCCTATGCCAAAAATCAATTTAGGCCCATTAGGCCCAATTAAATTATTAAAGGCCCAAAAGTCATATTTGGACTTTAAGGAAATGGTTTTAGGCCCAATTGGGTCCAACCCAATTGTCCAAAATCAAACTTGGCCCAACTAAGCCCATTAGCACAAATATACCAAATTAGCCCAATCCAATTTTAAAGACTAATTATATTAACATAATATTCAATATCACATTAATTTCAATTAAAGTGTAATTAACACAATTAATCTATTAATCTAATATTTCCAAAACATTAATTAATCAAATTAATCATGCTTAATATCAAATTCATGTCCAACACAAAATTAAAGCAAAATCAACTCATTCCAACATGCTACATCCCACTGCAATAACATGAAACAACATTCAATTTTGATTTCAATCCAATTAAACCAACAATTAACATTCATTTCATGCTTTAAACTCATCCAATAGTCTAATTTCAAAAAATCACCATGAGATCCCTAAGGTTACATTCGCCATGGTAGTGAATTTGGGGAAAATTCATCTAATCAATTTTTTACAAATCCAATGATGCACAAATCCAATTCATCATCATCTAAACACAACCAAACAATCAATTTGGAAAATTATAAGCTCCAAGCAAAATCTCCAAATTAAAGTATATAAACCCTAGATTTTAAATCAAGTTTAGCTGCTCTGATACCATTGTTAGTGTCTCTAAGACTTGCCCAAGGATCCTAAACATTGATTCAAGTGTGAATTTACCAAAGAAAGTTGCGGAATACTTACATTGGTTGGTTGAAGTTCAAAACTTTTCCATGGATGTAGAAGCTCCAAGCCTTTAAAATGAATTCCAAACAAATGGGTGAGTTTCCCTATCACCTTTCTTTGACTCCTTTAAGTGCTAGCTTGAACAATTTGTGAAGCAAAATTTTCTCGAGGAAGAAGATGGCTCACAGTTTTGGGAGAGAATAAGAGAAAAAGTTGTTTTCAATTTTCCAAAAATTGGTGTGTGATTGTTTTCCAAAAACAAGGTTGGTGTAATGAAAAAGAATTCATTAATTGCATCCAACTACTTCCATCAATTGTCAAACAAGTGATGTAAGTAAAGTGGGTCCCACCACTTTAAATTCCAAATTTAGTTGGCTTACACAACACACTTTGGCCCCGGGTTCGTTTAATCCGACTAAACGAATTTTCCGTCGCGACGTATTTTAATCCAATTTAATTAAATAATAATGCCTAGCAAAATTATTACGAAAGTCGCTTATGGAATAATTCTAAATTAATTTGTTCGCTTGAATTAAAATCCAATTTTAATTCTGTATTGAAATCCAATTTCAATTAATATATCCAATATATTATTTTAGCCCAAATAAATAAATTAAATAGAAAAATCCAATTTAACTATTAAATTTATTTTACCAATTAATTCCAAATTAATCACGTTCTCTCTTCTATGCGAATTTAATCCCACAAAAATCCTTGCCGTAATTAATCCTAAATTTATTTTCTCTCTCATAATTAATCCCAGATTAATTCTGTTCGAGTCGAATGTCATCGGTGAATCTTTGGGAAGCGACCCAAGAGATCCATGGATATGTTGGCAGTAAATGCGGTCATCGGACTATCCAAACACGTGCGTATCTGGTACCACGTTCTCACCGATTTACAAGACATGGTTTGCTTTTAACAAAGCACCGTGCCTACCCAATTCTCCAGAAATATTCAACGAGGAATATATAATCTTTATCAGGCATAGTATACAATATATTGCGTAATACGATCCATTATTGGATGTCGCATGCTAGGCCTAGGCCTGGAATTGTGTCTGCCCCATACGAAGCATATATCGGATCATCAGCAATAAGTTTCTGTAATCGCATAATCATGACCTAGTCATACTATCCCGATAGCTGCAGCATTTAAGAGTACTGATTCTGTATCCTGTGTGATCATCATCTCCATATGACTGAAGTGATACTTCCATCTTGACATCACACCCAATACACTACGATTCTCAATATACCCAGAAGAGGCGTACACATAATCTGTTAAAGGTCTGGACGACCAAAACCAAAGCGTATTGATTGTCGCAAGTATTAGCGATGCAAGACTCCGGTTAATACCACATACACTTACCTTGATTCGGATTCCTGTAGACACATAGTCATAATACCAATGGACTCCGAGGGGTCTGTCCAGAGCGAAGCTGTTCCCGGTCCAACGGCTAACAGAACCTCATATCACACTTGCATAAGTATCCAATACTTAAATATATAAGAACTATGTCGTTAAGCTTCCATAACGCACACAAGTGTAATACTAGCCTATTCCGCATTATCGATGTCCAGTCTCGATAATACTACGACTAGGGATATTTAATGATTAAACCTTTCGTGGATTAATATTGTCTCATATCTTATTAATCTGGTACTAATCATATGGACTTTTATCATTTATATATCCAAGTAATCCAATTACAAAATGATAAAAGAGCAATTTCCTTTGTCACATAGTTAATTTGTACAAAAACACCATGTCTTTTGCAAATAGTGATGCTATAGGTCATAATTGTCCAACACCGCATTCCGCTGCATAACCGAGTATTTTTCCTAAAACCCCAACAAAAATGGTATCAAAGTAGGTCTGAACTTGAACACATGATGTGAATATGCCTTTAAATTCAATGTTTAATTTTGTCTTTACTTTATGCATGCTTGATTAAATTTATTTAATTTGATTAAATTAAATGCGTAACATCTTTGTGGAAAATCCCTAATTAATAACATTTTAAAGTAATATGTATTAGATGTTTATTTCTTGGTCTGTCTTGTCAATACGGTTTATGGATATCTGTTTTATTGCTGCATCCGAGAAAGTGCCAAAGCAGTAAGGGTGTAGTTGATAGAAATTTATCCATACTGGATGTATATGTGATACTAGATAATTCAAGAGAAAACAGAAATCCCAATCGTGCCAAAGCTGTAAGTGTTGGAATGTATGCCCTAGAGCTACATGTGATGTAAATGGTTTTATATGTTTTGAAATAAAACGATGCATTATTCATTTATCAAATTATTTGTTTAATTTTCGCATATTACATATCATCTTAAATACCCTAGATTACTTATGTACCTTCAGACTTAGTGTATGAGTGTCACACACAAGAGGATTTAAGTCTGAAGTTAGTAATCTTAAATAGTCCATAGAGAGCAAACAAAACGGGTACTTTGTTTGTGGTTTATCTATAGCTGCGGTCCATTCTATATTTGTATGGCGATCTTGATCCGGATCGTCCATGTAGAGACATGAGAATGGAGGCAGCTTGTATGATGCGATCATATAGGACTGGACCCATATGGAAATGACATTCTTATAATATCTGTTAAGCTAAGAAAGTCATTTCATCTACTAGATGGTCATATATGGATTGATCTTAATCCTGAGTGTACTCGAACTCCTGCATGGCAGGCTGTGTCCTTTGATTTAAAAAGGTGAGGTTGGTGTAGCAGTCCCGACCAATAGCTACGTACTTTGGGGGCACAGTTTGTTTTGTAGCTGGGAACGTTTTACATAGACATGAAGTTCACTCCTTCTTGCGAGAAGTAGATGAGTATCTTTCTTAAGGTTGATTCGGTACTTGAACGATTTGAGCGCTCAAGTCTCTCTATTACGAATAGAAAGATTAAAATTCATAATAGTTATTAATAAATCGTTCATTAGAGAATCAATGGTACTTAAGGTAAAAATAATTAGAGGGGTATAACGGATATTATGACCCGACTCTAATTACGAGATACTCGTGAATGGTCAATTCATATGTAATGACTATATCGGTGGACACCGACTTAGTTCGGCTTAATATATCATCTGCGGCAACGAGAATGCAACTTCGAGTTTTTAGTGGAATAACCCGGAGTTAATAATTCGGAATATTTAATTAAGAGCTTAATTAATATTTCGAGATTATTGGAGCTCGAAACCGTAGGTCCATTTGGTCCCCGTGCTAGCTCAATATACTATAGCGGATTTAGCATAATTGGATAGTCCAATTATATACTTACAAAAGAATAAATATTATTAATATGATTAATAATATTAATTAAGTCACACTTAGAACTATATATTAAAAGGTATTATATGATTAATATAATAACTGATTATATGATAATTATTTATTGTTAATAATTAAATTATATATGATATAATTTAATGAAGGCTAAACTTGGAAATCTCAAATTTTGGGTTTTTGGAAACCATTGGAATTAATTTGGAAGTTACACCTTTTTGAAAGGTAGTAACTATTTGATTTTGTAACATATCTTTTAATTATGGAATTAAAGACTTGATGTTACAAATTTTTTTTATTTTATTCCTTACATGGCCGAATTCTCTAATGCAATAAGGGGAAGATTTTGATTGTTTTGGAAACAATAAATCCTTGGCTTTGGTTTTAGTAATTACACCATTTTGAAAAGGTAATAACTAATTATTTTTTGTAACATATAATTACTTTTTGGATATTAATATTACATGTTACAAAATTAATTGATAAAATTATGCCTTGGCCGAATTTCACCTTATGGGGAGGGGATTAGTTGATTTATTTTGGAAATAATTTGACCTAAGTATAAAAAGAATATTTGATTTTCTTTTTGGGATCTCTCCCATTATTGCAACCCTAGACATCTTCTTCTTCTTCTTCTCTATTCTCTCAAAAGTTGAAAAACACCATTGAAGAACAATAAGAAGAAAAACAAAACTAAGTGTGTTTGATATCTCTAAATTGTTTAGGGATTCGTTTTGTGAGTGTAGCCCACACTACTTTCCGTTGGTAACGAGTCATAGCACGGAAGACTTTGTGCTGACGAACAAATCATCTTCTTCCTCTAATCTTATAGGTCACGACAGTGAGGCTTTATTTCACCTCATTGTCGCTCCTTGGTTACTCGTTTCGGGGCTTGTTTTGTTTTGTTTTAATTCGGGTTTTTGGGAAAAACTTTGGGGATATTTTGGGGCTTAGTTGAGATTGTTTTTAGTGGAAAAATCAGACCTTATACACCCTTGCAGTTCACGCAAATAGGGGACTGATTTGTGTGCAGTTATGTTGTGTAACGAGTCCAAAACAGTCCAGTTTTTCACTGCAGTTCGGGGGGCTGTTTCGGGGGTATTCCGGGGCTGAAATCTTGTCCGAAACAGAAGCAAAATTTTAGTATACCTGCTGGTCAGATTCGGCAAAAGGAAAGGGAAAGCAGAAAAAATTTTCAAGTCCGATCCGTGTGCCTAATCGCTTCCGCTGCGCGAGGAAAGCTATTAGTAGAGACTAATGAAATAATAGTGATATGATTTTAATAGATAAAATTAATTAGCTCACTTATGACAAACTAGTGTAAATAAAAACTATGATTTAGCCGCCATAAATTTATCCACACTAGTTAAAATAAAATATTAGATATTTTAGATAGAAACCTTATTTTTAAAATAGTGAGTGGGAGAGGGATATACGCCAGTATATCCCGCGATCTCCGTTGTTAGTCCAAAAAAGTGAGATTCAAAAGGCTCCTCGAGATGGCTTTGTTTTCGTCCCCCTACGGATGGTGTCCATTTGAGTCAATATCAAGTTTGGGTTCCGAGAGGATATGGATTCTAGATGTATCTTGTGAACTGACCTACCCTACGGCGGCACTTCACTCGTTAAGTCCAAGAATCCCGAAATGATAGGTTACACTCACAAAGGAATAATTAACTGTTAATAAAATTCCTTGATCGAATGAAACAATAGTTGGTTAATTTAGGAATAAGAGTTGTTCCAGTATTTATTAAATTAAATGAGATTTTCTCGATCTATCATGCAAGTACTTGACCTACCCTACGGCGGCACTTACTTGTGGGATGACAGATTTCCGTGGCATAGTAATTCTCTTAGGTTTCTAATTCATTATTCATGGTTCATGCATCATGTTTAATTTTATGCTAAAATTATTTGATGATTTTAATATGCGATGAATGAATGTAAAATGCATGTTTATTTTATTTTTCAGCCATGGTTTCTCCAATTATTTCCATACTCTCAAACGACAAACTAACGGGAGAAAACTATGTTAAGTGGAAAAGTAACATGAACGCTATCATGGTCTGTGAAGACCTAAAATTTGTCCTGACGGAGGAGAGTCCTCCCCAGCCGGCCAGAAATGCTGGCCAAGCTGTGCGCGATACCTACCAGAAATGGGTCGCAGCAAATGAGAAAGCCCGCTGCTACTTGCTAGCAGGGATGTCTGAGGTTCTTGCTGCAAAGCATGAACCTATGGCTCTAGCATCTCAGATTATGGAGTCATTGCAGGGAATGTTTGGGCAGCCTTCGGAGCGTCAACGCCATGAGGCCATGGTTCAGCGATGACTGCTAGGATGAAGGATGGGACATCAGTCCAAGAGCACGTCTTAAGGATGATGGCATATCTCAACACTGCTGAAACCCATGGAGCTCGTATTGACGAGCGTAGTCAGGTGACCATGATTATGGAAACTCTTCCGAGGAGTTTCCTGCAGTTTAAAATCAACTATGTTATGAACAAGTTGACTTTTACTTTCACCCAATTGCTTAATGAGCTCACCCATTACGAGTCCATGCTTGTGGATCCTCTTAAGTCCAGTGCAGATGCAAATGTTGCCGAATCTTCTAAATCTGCAAAGATGAAGAAGAAAAGCACTGGGAAGGCTAAAGGAAAGCCCATGAAGAAGAAGAAAAACAAGAAAGGCTCAAAGGATGCCAAGCCCAAAGGAAAATGTTTCCACTGCAACAAGAATGGCATTGGAAAAGGAATTGTCGTAAATACCTTGCCGAGCTGAAGGAGAAAAAGGAAACAAGTAAATATGATTTACTAGTTATTGAATCTCTAATAGTGGAGGATGATAAATTCGCTTGGATTGTTGATTCTGGAGCCACTAACCATGTTTGTTCTTCTCTGCAGCTACTTGATTCATGGATGGATTGTTGGACAGTTATGACCCATAGCGTCACTATTTTGGTATAGGATACTCATGCAAGTGTAGTAGGAGGTTGTGTTTTACCGATGGTACGGAAAACAACTTCGCTCTGGATAGACCCCTCGGAATTCCATGGTAGTATGACTATGTGTCTATGGAAGTCCGAATCAACGTAGGTGTATTTGGTCTTAATCTGAGACTTGCACCGCTAATACTTGCGACAATCAATATACTTTGGTTTTGGTCGTCCAGGGCTTTAACAGGTTCTGTGTATGCCTCTGCTGGGTATATTGAGAATCGTAGTGTATTGGGTGTGATGTCGAGATGGAAGTATCACTCCAGTCATAGTGGAGATGATGATCACGCAGGATACGGAACTGGTTCTCTTATGTACTGCAATCATCGGGATAAAATGACTAGGTCATGTTTATCTGATATAGAGACTAGTTACCATAGATCCGATATGTGCTTCGTACAGGGCAGACACATTTCCAGCCCCAGGCCTTGCACATGACATCCGATGCTGGATCGAAATACGCAATACTACGTATACTACGCCTGATATAGATCACATATTCCTGTAAGGATATTTTTGGAGAATTGGGTAGGCATGGCGCTTTGCTAGAAGCCAACCTTGTCTTGTAAATCGGTACAAATGTAGTACTAGGTATGTACGTGTTCGGATAGTCCGACGGCCGGATTTACTGCCAACATATCCGGGGATCTCATGGGTCGCTTCCCGAAGATTCACCAATGACGTATGACTCACACTTTATTAATCTGGGATTAATTAGATGAGAGAGAAAATTAATCTGGGATTAATTACGGAGATATTTTATCTAGGATAAAATATTATATAAAGAGAGAAAATGATTAATTTGGAATTAATCGATAAAATAATATATTCGATATATTATACGAAATTGGATTTCGACGCGGAATTAAAATTAGATTTTAATTCAGGCGAACGAGTTAATTTAGAATTAATTCGTTAGCAACGTGAATAGTGATTTTGCTAGGCATAATTATTTAATTACGTCGCAACGAAAAATTCGTTAATTTGGAATTAGCGAACCTGAACCCGGCAGTGTTTACGAGCGCACTCGCGTTTCGAATTCGAGTACGGTCCACAAGTCACATCAAGCGTCAAATCACTTGTCAATTTGATTGATGTGACAAATTGTCACTTGAGTGATGTGAATAGTTGATGGAGTTGGTTGGCATTAAACCTTTGACTTTTGGAAAGCCAAATTTTTGGTAAATGAATTTGGAAATTCATTTATGTGTATTAGATACACATTTCCAACACCCATCACACAACTCTCCTCTCTCAATTTCTTCCTCTCTCTCTCGACCATGGGTTGATTTTTCTCTTCTTTTCACTGTCATCACCGTGAGTTGAAGGAGAATCAATTGATGATTTTTGTGGCAAAAATCAAGAGTGCTAGCACACAATGGAGACATACAAAGGTGATAGGGAAACCCACTTGTGAGCTAGGAATCACCAAATGAAGCTTGGAGCTTGGAGCACACTTGGAATTTGATGATTGCCGAAAAATTGGAGAGCACAAAAACTGCATGTTGCCGTGAGCTTCCAAGGAGGGCAGAAAAGTTTTATTCTTCACCGCATCGCCTCAACCGATCGATGTAAGTATTCCGCAACTTCTTCGTGTAGTCACATGTATGTTTCATCACTTTATTCGATCCTCAGGACCGTAGATTTTCCCAACAATGGTATCAGAGCGAAGTTGAGCATGAAACTTGAACTTAGGGTTAAAATTAGGTAAATTGTATTTGAGCATGATTTGATAAAATTAATTGATTGAGTATGCTTGAATGATGTTTAATTGAAGTTGGATTGGATTAATTTCATGAAAATTTGATTGGATCAATTTTTGCCCAATATTTTTGCTTGGCCGAGAGGTATAGAACCCTAAATGGTCTTGGTATTTTTGATTTTTGATTCTTTTTATGACTTGAAATCAATTGGGAATTGTTGATTTGAAAATTAATTGGATTGAATTTGAAATTGAACAAAAATTCCCCTTATTGCCGAGACAATATGAGCATGTAAATGAGTTGATTTTAATAAATTGTGTTGGACACTAATTGTTGATAATAAGCATGATTAATTAGGCTAATTGGTGTTTTAGAAATATTGATTTGGGTAATTAATTATGCTATACACTTTTAGTAATTAAATTGTGAAATTGGAATTTTGGAATTTAATTATGTTGGGCTTATTTTTGGAATTGGGCCTAAAAGGTTGTAATTGGGCTTAAATGGGCTTGGTAGTACCAAGATGGGTTTAGGCTAAATTGGTTGGATCCAATTGGGCCCAAAATCATTTCCATAAAGTCCAATTATGACTAATGGACCTTTAACATTAATTGGGCCTAAATTGGTTTCTAGGCATATAAGGGTGATTCCTTTAAATGGGCTTTAGTCTTTGGGTTTGACCCAAGTTGACCAAAAGTCCATGCCTTATGAAAATAATTGAAAGCCCATTGGACTTTAATTAAATTAATATTGGATGTTAATCGGGCTTTGAGACCCGTAACGGTTAGATTTAGAATCTAAGTCGTAAAGGTACGTTAAAAAGTGTAATATTTAATTTGGAATTAAATAATGAATTAGTATTAAATGCAAATTAAATTGGATTTAATGTTGTAGTTTAATTTAATTCAAGAATTTGTACTTTGAGTACTTATCCGCAAAACGAGTTGGACTCGCGCAAAATCAAATCGTTGTTTGAACATTGGATGGTCATTAATTATCAGATTAATTAATTGGATTAGATTGATTGATAACATGCTTGTATGAATACATGGTTGCGATGCATGAATAATGTATATCAGATGGATATTAGATGGGTGGGGCAATTTTGGAATTTGTTATAATAATTTAGAATTTATTAATTGGACCTGCGTGTCAAGCCTATTACCTCTTTACTCTTTGTATTTCTCTTCTCACATATTCCCCTCAATTTAAATGAGGTTTCTTTAGAAGTGTTATGTAACGGTTAGAAGCAATAATTGTGCTAGCGGGAGAGAGGAAAGAGAGAGATTTGTTCTAGGAACAATGTGTAAAGTATCCATCCGCATATCATTATTATTTATTTACGCGCCTTATTATGTGTTTAGAATGCATGTTTAAGGGTGTATGATGATGAGACCTTACAAAGATAATAAATTGGTTGCCAATTTGCACTTGAAAAACCCTCGCAAAATATTAAGCGTTTTTCCTTCCATTGAGTGATTCTTACTCAAGATCCAAGACTGGCATTGGTTTGTTGGCCAAAGTCAAGGCATTTGTCCGTCGAGGATGTGTTTGAATCATGAAGGCTTTGTTCCATATCAGTGTCTTGTCCAAGTTGTGATTTGTTGGCCAAAGTCAAGATCACTTCTTATCCATCGACATGATTACGAAGCTTTCCAAGGTCAATGGGTTCCGCTTAACTGGGATCACTAAGTTTGTTGTGTCAAAGCCAAGGCTTAGTTGATTCAGAGGAAAAAGATTAGGCAATATATTGGATATATTGGCATATATAAGATATATGTTTCGGACTTGGATGTCCACCTACTGGATCTAGGAATTGGATGAGATCCAATTGATTTTAGAGATCTACCTAGTTAATATCATACAATTTGTTGGCCAAAGTCAAGATTGTGTGTTATTTAACGAGATCCTATCCCACTAGTAAACAAGGTTTCCCGAGTACTCGACAGAGGGTTAGAGGCTCGCCGAAAAATAGTGGGAGGCAAGTATTAATTTGCAATATTCATTTAGTTACTTGCCATACGCGCTCATTTCAATTATTCGTCTAATAAATTAATTATTAGTTGGACTAATATTTAATAGTTGTTTTAATTAAACAGTTGGACTATATTCAAACTATTTCATTTATAGTTGATCATATAATTAGATTATAGTAATCAATATATTTGAATTAATCAATTAAATTATAGTTGATTATATAGTTAGACTATAGTAATCATTATAATAAATAGTACCTAAAAATCGTTGATTAAATAGTTGGACTATTAGAATCAAGATAAATTGAAAGATTAGTGTTTAAAACATAATTCTGGGTGAAAAATGTTTTAAACGACTTTATTTTTCAAATTGGGAATAAAATTTCAGGATGGTCCTGGAAACTAATAAGTTACTTTATTTGATAAAATAACATATTAGGCCTAAGCCCTGAGTTAAGCAAATAGCAGAGCATGATATTTGGAATATTCATGTGATGATAACTTTAGTGCTTAATCCAATAAACTTGCCAAATAGACTCCTTAATTTCTTAGTCAGAATTAAGGATTAGATCCTTAAAGTATGATATTGAAATTGAAGGATCTTCATAAATCTATCTTTAGATTTTAGAAGTTCTAAATTGCAATAGAAAACTCTTGGAGAGTTAATGGCTTTTCCAAGGAGATAAAGCCAAAAGTTTGCAATAAGGCAAGAAGTGCAAGGCGCACTTTACTTCATCATCCCAGAAGGCCAAGGCTAGGCCGAAGGCTTCTAGAGTGTCGAAAAGGGCAAAGGTAAAATCATTATAATCTTCTGGGAAGATAAAAGACATATCCCAAAATATCTGGCTAAAATGTGGCAAACGGGATCGCGGAAGCGTGACTGCCGTTTGGACAAGCAGACATGAAGGAATTGAAGACGAGGCAAGGCTCTGACTTCAAATATGTTTGTCATAAATATGTTCACTACTAGTATTAAAATTGGATTTTAGATACCTAGTGTGATACATAAATATGTACTGGTGTGCAGAATCTGCTGATAAGCAGGATACTGACTTCAATTGAGATTTCTCTGCGAATCGGAAATGAGACGAAAGTCACTGTTTTAACCGTAGATAACTAAGTTTAGGAACTAACCTTCGGGTGTGTACCTAAATTAGGAAACGGTTAAAATGTAACTAGTTTGACTAGATACATTATCTCTATATCAGGGTTTAACCCGTTGCGGGTATACCTTTATATTCTAGAACACTAAAGTGTTTTATTATATAAAGATGATATTGAGATAAACACATTAGATGTGAATAACAGTATTTATATTTTGAATATAAATGAATCTCAAACGTATAACATGACGAACAAATAACTCAAACTGATTTGATCAGATAAGACTTATTGTGGCATTGTTGTCTGGGACACAATTTAAACAAGACTCGTATATCCACACTTTTGAAGAGTGGGAACTAGGAAAAATTTGATTCTATTCAAATAAAGTCTACGAAAGTGCCTAAAACACCTTTACTTGGTAAAAGTGTAAAATGCCACCGATCTGTTAGCCCTAGTTCATAGTGAAGCAAGTGGGCCCATGTCTAGCTAGGCTAGAGATGGATATGAAATTTCGTGACCTTTACGGATGTGACATCGCTTTATGGTTATGTGTTTCTTTTGAAACACGAATCGGAACTTTTACAGTTTTGACACGAAGTAGACAAACAGATCGGCTAAAGTATTAAACCATCACGGTTAGACCATGATGAAAATACTTAAGCAATAAGTTTCTCATATACTTGAAAGAGTATAGTATTGTTTCAATGAGGACTCCTCCCAGAACACGTCAGTTTGACGGTGTGTCCGAACTGAGAAACCAATTTTGTTGGACATGATAAGGTTATTCATGAGTCGCTCTGAGCTACCATTTCCTTCAACGGATAAGCATTAAACAGTGCAGAACTTATTTTGAATAAGGTTCCATAAAATATGTTTGACAGACTTCATATTAGATATGAATAGGAAAGAAACCATGTTTTATCATCCCTGAATATTTGGGTATGCTAGACATATGTTTGGATGATACCAAACTAGAACCCAAATTGGATAAGTGCCTAAGTTGTAGGTTATCCTAGGGAAACCAAAGTATAGTACTTATACAACTCACAAGAGAACAATGTAATTGTTTCTCACCATGCGGTTTTCCTAAGAGGAATACCTATATGCAGTGGTAAGTGGGAGGAAAGTAAAACTCGATGAAAATCGGAGTAATACTATTCCAGGCACCGAGTCCTTAATGGAACACAAATAGTTCATCAAGGATGAAACTATACCAATAATCTTCGAATACATAAGAACCACGTAAGTCGGAGAGAGTCAAAAAACAACCTAGGAATGGGTTTCTGATCTCACCTCGTTAAGATGTCAATCTTATTGAGGAATACGAACTGACTACGTATGAGGAAGTGATACAAGGTATCGACTCCCTATTATGGCAAAGTGCCATGAAATCCGAAATGGATTCCATGTATACCAACTATGTTTGGATACTAGTTGTTGTACCGCAAGGCATTGTGCCAATTGGTACTATATAAGTCTTCAAGGAATACATACATGGAAGGAAACATACCAACGTACTAAGCTAGGCTTGTAGCGGAAAGGTATCGTTATCAACATTGTGTCGATTACGATGAAACCTTTTACATGTTGCCACGTTAAATCCATTTGGACAATGCTTGCATATGCTGCATGTTTCATTTATGAAATGTGGCAGCTAGATGCCAAAACCGCTTTCCTTAACGGAAACCCTTTGGAGGATGTTTACAACATCCTGACGGTTTTGTCGTATCATAACGAGAAAACAAGGTTTGCAAGTTATTCGATCCATGGATGGATTGAAGCAAGCATAGAGTTCTTGGAATTATCATTTTGATGTATCATAATGGTGTATTTTAATTCAAAACGAAAATGATTCTTGTGTATATAAGGAGGTTAGTGGGAGCACACTGACAATGAATGTCCTAAGTAATAATGACATGTCATTTCTTGGAAATGATATTCCCATAATACAATCGGTGAAAGATTGGCTTTCATGAAAATTCTCCGTAGAATTCTTGGGAGAAACAACATTTATTCTAGGAATAAAGATCTACTGGGATAGATCTAAAAGTTGTTAATACTCTCTGAGAAATCGTACATTAATAAATGTACGCGACTTGGTGTCTCATACGCTTTGAGCATATGGATTCACAATCGGACCAATCCAAGTGATAGTCATATGATTGAAGTTAAGAATATCATTGAGTATCTTAGAGGAACTAATGATGTTGTCTTATACTATGGAGAAGGAGATCTTGAAGTGACTGGGTTCACCGTTGCAAGTTTCCTAACCGATAAAACGACTGTAAGTCGTAACAACGGTACTATAAAGTTTGAATAACGGAACAGTGAGCTGGAAATCTTCCAAGCAAGATACTGTTACCGCATAAACAACAAAAGTGGATTATTGCTGCAGTTGAGGCAGCAATAGAACCCATTTGGGTCGAAAACAAATCTAATTAGATTAGATATAGTTCTGTTAGCAGCTGAGCTAGGCTACAGCGCAGGCTAAATAATTAATGGTCTCATCAACGATCCAGATATATACTTCGACTATTCATCTGATTCGTTCGGATCATACATCGTGGTGATGTGATGATCGTATAAATCGCATCAGATGATAATCATGCAAATCCGCTGATGAAAGCCTTTCATCAGCAGAAGTTTGTACGAACTGTACATAGTTCGGGTGTAGGACACTTGAGTGACTGGCTATAGGCCAAGTGGGAGATTGTTGGACAGTTATGACCTATAGCGTCACTATTTACAGATGGTGTGTTGTTGTACAAATTAACTATGTGACAAAGGAAATTGCTATTTTATCATTTATGATTAGATCACCAAGATGTATAAATGATGAAAGGTCCATATGAATAGTTCCTGGATTGAGATGATATGAGACGGTATCAATCTATGAAGTTTAATCATTAAATATCCCTAGTCAGAGGTTATCGAGATTGGTCATCGATAATGCGTAAAAGACTAGTATTACACTTGTGCGCGTTGTGAAGGCATAACGGCATAGTTCTCATATATATGGGTATAGGATACTCATGCAAGTATAGTAGGAGGTTGTATTTTACCGATGGTACGGAAAACAGCTTCGCTCTGGATAGACCCCTCGAATTCCATTGGTAGTATGACTATGTGTCTATGGAAGTCTGAATCAGGGTAGGTGTATTTGGTCTTAAGCTGAGACTTGCACCGCTAATACTTGCGACAATCAATATACTTTGGTTTGGGTCGTCCAGGGCTTTAACAGGTTCTGTGTACGCCTCTGCTGGGTATATTGAGAATCGTAGTGTATTGGGTGTGATGTCGAGATGGAAGTATCACTCCAGTCATAGTGGAGATGATTATCACGCAGGATATGGAGTGGTTCTCTTATGTACTGCAGTCATCGGATAAAATGAGTAGGTCATGTTTATCCGATATAGAGACTAGTTACCAGAGATCCGATATGTGCTTCATACGGGGCATACACATTTCCAACCCCAGGCCTTGCACGTGACATCCGATGCTGGATCGAAATACGCAATACTACGTATACTACGCCTGATATAGATCACATTCCTGTAAGGATATTTCTGGAGAATTGGGTAGGCATGGCGCTTTGCTAGAAGCCAACCTTGTCTTGTAAATCGGTACAAACGTAGTACTAGGTGCGTACGTGTTCGGATAGTCCGACGACCAGATTTACTGCCAACATATCCGGGGATCTCATGGGTCGCTTCCCGAAGATTCATCGATGACGTATGACTCGCACTTTATTAATCTGTGATTAATTAGATGAGAGAGAAAATTAATCTGGGATTAATTACGGAGATATTTTATCTAGGATAAAATATTACATAAGAGAGAAAACGATTAATTTGGAATTAATCGATAAAATAATATATTCGATATATTTTACGAAATTGTATTTCGACGCGGAATTAAAATTAGATTTTAATTCGGGCGAACGAGTTAATTTAGAATTAATTCGTTAGCAACGTGAATATAGTGATTTTGCTAGGCATAATTATTTATTACGTCGCAACGAAAAATTCGTTAATTTGGAATTCGCGAACCCGAACCCGGGAGTGTTTGTGAGCGCACTCGCATTTCGAATTCGAGTGCGGTCCACAAGTCACATCAAGCGTCAAATCACTTGTCAATTTGATTGATGTGACAACTTGTCACTTGAGTGATGTGAATAGTTGATGGAGTTGGTTGGTATTAAACCTTTGACTCTTGGAAAGCCAAATTTTTAGTAAATGAATTGGAAATTCATTTATGTGTATTAGATACACATTTCAACACCAATCACACAACTCTACTCTCTCAATTTCTTCCTCTCTCTCTCGACCATGGGTTGATTTTTCTTCTTCTTTCACTGTCATCACCGTGAGTTGAAGGAGAAGCAATTGATGATGATTTTTGTGGCAAAAATCAAGAGTGCTAGCACACAATGGAGACATACAAAGGTGATAGGGAAACCCACTTGTGAGCTAGGAATCACCAAATGAAGCTTGAAGCTTGGAGCACACTTGGAATTTGATGATTGCCGAAAAATTGGAGAGCACAAAAACTGCATGTTGCCGTGAGCTTCCAAGGAGGGCAGAGAAAGTTTTGTTCTTCACCGCATCGCCTCAACCGATCGATGTAAGTATTCCGCAACTTCTTCGTGTATTCACATGTATGTTTCATCGCTTTATCGATCCTCAGGACCGTAGAATTTTCCCAACAATGATATCAGAGCGAAGTTGAGCATGAAATGTTTTTCGGCAATCACTTTGGAGATATTTTGGGGCTGAGTTGAGATTGTTTTTAGTGGAAAAATCAGACCTTACACCCTTGCAGTTCAAGCAAATAGGGGACTGATTGTGTGCAGTTCCGTTGTGTAACGAGTCCAAAACAGTCCAGTTTTTCACTGCAGTTCGGGGGGCTGTTTCGGGGCTGAAATCTTGTCCGAAACAGAAGAAGCAAAATTTAGTATACCTGCTGGTCAGATTCGGCAAAAGGAAGGGAAAGTAGAAAAAAATTTCAAGTCCGATCCGTGTGCCTAATCGCTTCCGCTGCGCGAGGAAAGCTATTAGTAGAGACTAATGAAATATTAGTGATACGATTTTAATAGTTAAAATTGATTAGCTCACTTATGACAAACTATTGTAAATAAAAACTATGATTTAGCCGCCATAAATTTATCCACACTAGTTAAAATAAAATATAGATATTTTAGATAGAAACCTTAATTTTTAAAATAGTGAGTGGGAGAGGGATATACGCCAGTATATCCCGCGATCTCCGTTATTAGTCCAAAAACGTGAGATTCAAAAGGCGCCTCGAGACTGCTTTGTTTTCGTCCCCCTACGGATGGTGTCCATTTGAGTCAATATCAAGTTTGGGTTCCGAGAGGATATGGATTCTAGAAGTGTCTTTTGAACTGACCTACCCTACGGCGGCACTTCACTCGTTAAGTCCAAGAATCCCGAAACGATAGGTTACACTCACAAAGGAATAATTAACTGTTAATAAAATTCCTTGATCGAATAAAACAGTAGTTGGTTAATTTAGGAATAAGAGTTGTTCCCGTATTTATTAAATTGAATGAGATTGTCTCGATCTATCATGCAAGTACTTGACCTACCCTACGGCGGCACTTACTTGTGGGATGACAGATTTTCGTGGCTTAGTAATTCTTTTAGGTTTCTAATTCATTATTCATGGTTCATGCATCATGTTTAATTTTATGCTAAAATTATTTGATGATTTTAATATGCGATGAATGAATGTTAAATGCATGTTTATTTTATTTTTCAACCATGGTTTCTCCAATTATTTCCATACTCTCAACGACAAACACAAAAAACGGGAGAAAACTATGTTAAGTGGAAAAGTAACAAGAACGCTATCCTAGTTTGTGAAGACCTAAAATTTGTCATGACAGAGGAGAGTCCTCCCCAGCCGGCCAGAAATGCTGGCCAAGTTGTGCGCGATACCTACCAGAAATGGGTCGCAGCAAATGAGAAAGCCCGCTGCTACTTGCTAGCAGGGATGTCTGAGGTTCTTGCTGCAAAGCATGAACCTATGGTTCTAGCATCTCAGATGATGGAGTCATTGCAGGGCATGTTTGGGCAGCCTTCGGAGTGTCAACGCCATGAGGCCATGGTCTCAGCGATGACTGCTAGGATGAAGGATGAGACATCAGTCCGAGAGCACGTCTTAAGGATGATGACATATCTCAAGACTGCTGAAACCCATGGAGCTCGTATTGATTAGTGTAGTCAGGTGACCATGATTATTGAAACTCTTCCGAGGAGTTTCCTGCAGTTTAAAATCAACTATGTTATGAACAAGTTGACTTTTACTTTGACCCAACTGCTTAATGAGCTCACCCATTACGAGTCCATGCTTGTGGATCCTCGTAAGTCCAGTACAGAGGCAAATGTTGCCGAATCTTCTAAATCTGCAAAGATGAAGAAGAAAAGCACTGGGAAGGCTAAAGGAAAGCCCATGAAGAAGAAGAAAAACAAGAAAGGCTCCAAGGATGCCAAGCCCAAAGGAAAATGTTTCCACTGCAACAAGAATGGGCATTGGAAAAGGAATTGTCCTAAATACCTTGCTGAGCTGAAGGAGAAAAAGGAAACAAGTAAATATGATTTTCTAGTTATTGAATCTCTAATAGTGGAGGATGATAAATCCGCTTGGATTGTTGATTCTGGAGCCACTAACCATGTTTGTTCTTCTCTGCAGCTACTTGATTCATGGATGGATTGTTGGACAGTTATGACCCATAGCGTCACGATTTTGGTATAGGATACTCATGCAAGTGTAGTTGGAGGTTGTGTTTTACCGATGGTACGGAAAACAGCTTCGCTCTGGATAGACCCCTCGGAATTCCATTGGTAGTATGACTATGTGTCTATGGAAGTCCGAATCAGCGTAGGTGTATTTGGTCTTAATCTAAGACTTGCACCGCTAATACTTGCGACAATCAATATACTTTGGTTTTGGTCGTCCAGGGCTTTAACAGGTTCTGTGTACGCCTCTGCTGGGTATATTGAGAATCGTAGTGTATTGGGTGTGATGTCGAGATGGAAGTATCACTCCAGTCATAGTGGAGATGATGATCACGCAGGATACGGAACTGGTTCTCTTATGTACTGTAATCATCGGGATAAAATGACTAGGTCATGTTTATCTGATATAGAGACTAGTTACATAGATCCGATATGTGCTTCGTACGGGGCAGACACATTTCCAGCCCCAGGCCTTGCACGTGACATCCGATGCTGGATCGAAATACGCAATACTACGTATACTACGCCTGATATAGATCACATATTCCTGTAAGGATATTTTTGGAGAATTAGGTAGGCATAGCGCTTTGCTAGAAGCCAACATTGTCTTGTAAATCGGTACAAATGTAGTACTAGGTATGTACGTGTTCGGATAGTCCGACGGCCGGATTTACTGCCAACATATCCGGGGATCTCATGGGTCGCTTCCCGAAGATTCACCGATGACGTATGACTCGCACTTTATTAATCTGGGATTAATTAGATAAGAGAGAAAATTAATCTGGGTTTAATTACGGAGATATTTTGTCTAGGATAAAATATTATATAAAGAGAGAAAACGATTAATTTGGAATTAATCGATAAAATAATATATTCGATATATTATACGAAATTGGATTTCGACGCGGAATTAAAATTAGATTTTAATTCGGGCGAACGAGTTAATTTAGAATTAATTCGTTAGCAACGTGAATAGTGATTTTGCTAGGCATAATTATTTAATTACTTCGCAACGAAAAATTCGTTAATTTGGAATTAGCGAACCCGAACCCGGGAGTGTTTGCGAGTGCACTCGCGTTTCGAATTCGAGTGCGGTCCACAAGTCACATCAAGCGTCAAATCACTTGTCAACTTGATTGATGTGACAACTTGTCACTTGAGTGATGTGAATAGTTGATGGAGTTGGTTGGCATTAAACCTTTGACTTTTGGAAAGCCAAATTTTTGGTAAATGAATTTGGAAATTCATTTATGTGTATTAGATACACATTTCCAACACCAATCACACAACTCTCCTCTCTCAATTTCTTCATCTCTCTCTCGACCATGGGTTGATTTTTCTTCTTCTATCACTGTCATCACCGTGAGTTGAAGGAGAAGCAATTGATGATTTTTGTGGCAAAAATCAAGAGCGCTAGCACACAATGGAGACATACAAAGGTGATAGGGAAACCCACTTGTGAGCTAGGAAACACCAAATGAAGCTTGGAGCTTGGAGCACACTTGGAATTGATGATTGCCGAAAAATTGGAGAGCACAAAAACTGTATGTTGCCGTGAGCTTCCAAGGAGGGCAGAAAAGTTTTGTTATTCACCGCATCGCCTCAACAGATCGATGTAAGTATTCCACAACTTCTTCGTGTATTCACATGTATGTTTCATCGCTTTATTCGATCCTCAGGACCGTAGATTTTCCCAACAGGGACCTTACTGAATGTGACTACACCATGAGGGTCGGGACATGGGATGTCGTTTCAGCAAGAGCAGTGGGATTTTCTAGTTTAAATTTCATGAATAATAGTTATTTAAATTTGAACAATGTGTTATTCATTTCTGGTTTTCGCAGGAATTTGATTTCCGTTTCTAAACTTTTGGATGATGGTTATTCAGTTTCTTTTAATAGCAACCTGGTTATTATTGGTAGAAATGGATTAACTATATGCACATGAAACTCAGAAAATAACTTGTATGTGTTAAGACCGTTAACACATAGGTCACTGCTCAATACTGAAATGTTTAAGGTTGAGAAACCTAAAACTAAACGGCCAAAGATTTCTCACGATGACACATATCTATGGCATCTTAGACCCGGTCATATCAACCTTGACCAGATAAATAGATTGATAAAGAACGAAGCCTTAAACCAGTTAAAGCTCAGGACTTTACCAGTTTGTGAGTCCTATTTATAAGGAAAAATGACCAGAGACCTTTTACTGGAAAAGGTATAAGAGCCAGTCAACCACTTGAGCTAATACATTCGGACGTTTGCGGACCGATGAATGTATAAGAGCCCGAGGTGGTTATGAATACTTCGTCACATTCATTGACGATTATTCAAGATATGGGTATGTCTACCTAATGCATCACAAATCAGATACCTTTGAAAAGTTCAAAGAGTATCGTGCTGAGGTTGAGAACCAATTAGGTAAGACAATCAAAGCTCTACGATCGGATCGTGGAAGGGAATACCTTGACAGAGATTTCGAGGAATTCTTAGTTGAGCATGGGATAGTATCCCAGCTCACAGCGCCTGGAACACCACAGCAAAATGGTGTTGCAGAGAGGAGAAATCGGACCCTACTAGACATGATAAGATCTATGTTAGTTATAGCTCACTACCTAGTTCGTTCTGGGGATATGCACTACAAACTGCAATGCATATCCTTAATGTAGTTCCATCTAAGTCTGTTCCTAAGACTCCCTTAGAGTTGTGGAATGGTCGTAAAACTAGTTTACGACATTTTCGCATATGGGGGTGTCAAGCATGTGCTGAAGAATAAGACCACAAAGTTGGAGCCACGTTCTCAGGTGTGACTATTTGTAGGCTATCCTTAAGAGACTAGGGGTGGATTCTTCTACAGTCCTGATGATAACAAAGTATTTGTATCGAAAAATGCTACGTTTCTAGAGGAGGACTATATGAGGGAGTTCAAACTCGAAGTAAGGTGTTACTCGATGAGTTACTTACTGGTTCGACCAACACTCCATCGTCAACGAAAGTTGACAAATACATAGCACCTTCGACATCTGAGAGTCAGATGCAAGCTCTTCAGAATGATCTACCGCCTAGACGTAGTGGGAGGGTTGTACGACAACCTGATCGCTACCTTGGGGTTGAAGAGGCATAAGTTGTCGCATCCAGCGATGGCGTAGATGATCCATTGACCTATCGTAGTGCAATGGATAATTCTGACAAAGTGGAATGACTCAAAGCCATGAACCTAGAGATGGAGTCCATGTACTCCAACTCAGTCTGGGAACTTGTAGACCAACCTCATGGGGTGAAACTCATAGGTTGCAAATGGATCTACAAGAGGAAGAGGGGATCAGATGGGAAGGTACAGACCTTCAAGGCTAGATTAGTGGCCAAGGGTTATACCCAGAAAGAAGGAGTTAACTATGAGGAAACTTTCTCGCCAGTAGCCATGCTTAAATCCATCTGCACTCTTCTATCCATTGCCGCATATTATGACTATGAAATTTGGCAAATGGATGTCAAGACTGCATTCTTGAATGGAAATCTTGATGAGAGTATCTATATGATACAACTAGAGGGGTTCATCGCCCAAGGTCAAGAGCAAAAGGTTTGCAAGCTGAAACGGTCCATTTATGGACTCAAACAGGCATCTCGATCTTGGAATATAAGATTTGATACCACAATCAAGTCTTATGACTTTGAGCAGAATGTTGATGAGCCTTGTGTATACAAGTTGATTACGTGACATGTCTCATTTACTCTAGTGCAAGTGGGAGATTGTTGGAATGTATGCCCTAGAGCTACATGTGATGTAAACGATTTTATGTGTTTTGAAATAAAACGATGCATTATTCATTTATCAAATTATTTGTTTAATTTTCTCATATTATATATCATCTTAAATACCCTAGATTACTTATGTACCTTCAGACTTAGTGTATGAGTGTCATACACAAGAGGATTTAAGTCTGAAGTTAGTAATCTTAAATAGTCCATAGGGAGCAAACAAAATATGTACTTTGTTTGTGGTTTATATATAGCTGCGGTCCATTCTATATTTGTATGGCGATCTTGATCTGGATCGTCCATGTAGAGACATGAGAATGGAGGCAGCTTATATGATGCGATCATATAGGACTGGACCCAGATGGAAATGACATTCTTATAATATCTGTTAAGCTAAGAAAGTCATTTCAATCTACTAGATGGTCATATTTGGATTGATCTTAATCCTGAGTGTACTACGAACTCCTGCATGGCAGGCTGTGTCATTTGATTTACAAAGGTGAGGTTGGTGTAGCAGTCCCGACCAATAGCTACGTACTTTGGGGGCACAGTTTATTTTGTAGCTGGGAACATTTTGTATAGACATGGAGTTCACTCCTTCTTGCGAGAATTAGATGAGTATCTTTCTTAAGGGTTGATTCGGTACTTGAACGATTTGAGTGCTCAAGTTTCTCTATTACGAATAGAAAGATTAAAATTCATAATAGTTATGAATAAATCATTCATTAGAGAATCAATGGTACTTAAGGTAAAAATAATTAGAGGGGTATAACAGATATTATGACCCGACTCTAATTACGAGATACTCGTGAAGGGTCAATTCATATGTAATGACTATATCGGTGGACAACGACTTAGTTCAGCTTAATATATATTTGCGGCAACGAGAATGCAACATCGGATTTTTAGTGGAATAACCCGGAGTTAATAATTCAGAATATTTAATTAAGAGCTTAATTAATATTTCGAGATTATTGGAGCTCGGAACCGTAGGTCCATTTGGTCTCCGTGCTAGCTCAATATACTATAGCGGATTTAGCATAATTGGATAGTCCAATTATATACTTACAAAAGAATAAATATTATTAATATGATTAATAATATTAATTAAGTCACACTTAGAACTATATATTAAAAGGTATTATATGATTAATATAATAACTGATTATATGATAATTATTTATTGTTAATAATTAAATTATATATGATATATTTAATGAAGGCTAAACTTGGAAATCTCAAATTTGGGTTTTTGGAAACCCTTGGCATTAATTTGGAAGTTACACCTTTTTGAAAGATGTAACTATTTGATTTTGTAACATATCTTTTAATTATGGAATTAAAGACTTGATGTTACAAAATTTTTTTATTTTATTCCTTGCATGGCCGAATTCTCTAATGCAATAAGGGGAAGATTTTGATTGTTTTGGAAACAATAAATCCTTGACTTTGGTTTTAGTAATTACACCTTTTTGAAAAGGTAATAACTAATTATTTTTGTAACATATAATTCCTTTATGGATATTAATATTACATGTTACAAAATTAATTGATAAAATTATGCCTTGGTCGAATTTCACCTTATGGGGAGGGGATTAGTTGATTTATTTTGGAAATAATTTGACCTAAGTATAAAAAGAATATTTGATTTTCTTTTTTGGGATCTCTCACATTCTTGCAACCCTAGGCATCTTATTCTTCTTCTCTATTCTCTCAAAACTTGAAAAACACCATTGAAGAACAATAAGAAGAAAAAAAAAACTAAGTGTGTTTGATATCTCTAAATCGTTTAGGGATTCGTTTTGTGAGTGTAGCCCACATTGTTGGAGTTTACAAAGGTCCCAAGGATCAATAAACAAGCATGAACATGTGTGAATACAATCGAGAAAGTCGCGGAATACTCACATCGATAGGTTGAGCGACGCGCGAAACAACAAAACTAAAATTCTGCCTCCATGGACTGCTCGACAGTGACTGATCTGCAGCCCTCCATTTTCAGTTTTTGAGGTCCTTGAACAAGCTCCAATCTTCGTCAAATGACTCCGGCTCATGGGTGGACTTCCATATCACCTTCGCATGACTTCGATGTGTGCTAGCACTCCCGATTTTGCGACAAAATCGCGACTCTAAGCTTCCCATTTTCTTCTTGAAACTCGACAGTGGACTGCCAAAAACCAGAAGAAAAAGCCCTCCATGGGCGTGAGAGATGGAGAAGAAATGGAGTAGAGAGAGAGATAAATGTGTAATTGATTTTTGTAATTGATTTCTAAAATCATATACCAAATATTTGCTTTAAAAAAGTCAAACAATTAAAGCTATCAACCACCACCATCAATCAATCAATCAATCAATCAATCAATCAAATTGTCACATCACTCAAAGTGACATGATTTGACGCTTGATGTGACTAGCGATTTGACGTTTGATTTGACTTGCGTGCCACTCTCGAATTCGAAATGCGAATGCACTCGCAAACAGTCCCGGGCTCGGGTTCGCTAATTCCAAATTAACGAATTTTTCTGTTACGACGTAATTAAATGATTACGCTTAGCGAAGTCACTATTCATGTCGCTAACGAATTAATTCTAAATAATTCGTTCGCCCGAATTAAAATCTAATTTCAATTCCGCGTCGAAATCCAATTTCGTTTAATATATCGAATATATTAATTAATCGATTAATTCCAAATTAATCGTTATCTCTCTTTAATTGATATTTTCACCCAGATAAAATATCTCCGCAATTAATCCCAGATTAATTATCTCTTTCATCTTATTAATCTCAGATTAATTAAAGTGCGAGTCATACGTCATCGGTGAATCTTCGGGAAGTGACCCATGAGATCCCCAGATATGTTGGCAGTAAATTCGGTCGTCGGACTATAGAACACGTAAGTACCTCGTACTTCGTTTATACCGAATTACAAGACAAGATTGGCTTCTAGCAAAGCGCCATGCCTGCCCAATTCTCCAGAAATATCCTTACAAGAATAAAGGATCTATATCAGGCGTAGTATACGTAGTATTGCGTATTTCGATCCAGTATCGGATGATCACATACAAGGCCTGGGGCTGGTACAATGTCTGCCCCGTACGAAGCATATATCGGATGACAAGCAACTAGTCTCTTTAATATCGGATAATCATGACCAAGTCATATTATCCCGACGGTTGCAACCTTTTTAGAGAACTAGTTCCGTATCCCTGCGCGATCATCAACTCCATATGACTGGAGTGACACTTCCATCTTGACATCACACCCAACACACTACGATTCTCAATATACCCAGCATTGGCGTACACAGAACCTGTTAAAGCCCTAGACGACCGCAACCAAAGTATATTGATTGTCGCAAGTATTAGCGGTGCAAGTCTCAAGTTAAGACCAAATACACCTACCCTGATTTTAGACTTCCATAGACACATATTCATACTACCAATGGAATTCCAAGGGGGTCTATCCAGAGCGAAGCTATTTACCGTACCATCGGTAAAATACAACCTCCTATTACACTTGCATGAGTATCATATACCCAAATATATGAGAACTATGTCGTTGTGCCCTCACAACGCGCACAGTGTAATACTAGTCTTTTACGTATTCATCGATGTCCAATCTCGATAATACTCTGACTAGGGATATTTAATGATTTATCCTTCGTGGATTGATACGGTCTCATATCATTCTCAATCCAGGAACAAATCACAGGGACCTCCTATCATTTATACATCTAGGTGATCTAATCACAAATTATAAGAGTGCAATCTCCTTTGTCACATAGTTAATTTGTACAACAACACCATGATCTGTACAAATAGTGACGCTATGGGTCATAATTGTCCAACAATCTCCCACTTGGCCTATAGCCAGTCACTCGAGTGTCTTAGACCCGAACTACGTACGGTTGGCTCAAACTGCTGAGAAAATGCTTTCGTCAGCGGATTTACATGATTATCGTCTGTTACGATTTATTCGATCATCACATCACCACGATGTATGATCCGAACGAATAAGATGAATATCGAAGTATATATCTGGATCGTTGATGAGACCATTAATTCTTTAGCCTGTGCTGACGCCTAGCTTTGCTGCTAACAGAATTATATCTAAACGATAATTCTAAGAACCTAATGCTTACTTCAATCCAAACATGGATCGAATAACCTGCAAACCTTGTTTGCTTGTTTTA